>JAODAL010015814.1:0-82617 GCA_025379985.1 Phyllomedusa bahiana
CCCCCTAGTACAAGAATTATAAATACTATAATACTGCCCCCCTATGTACAAGAATATAACTACTATAATATTTCCCCTATGTACAAGAATATAACTACTATAATACTGCCCCCTATGTACAAGAATATAACTACTATAATACTGCCCCCTATGTACAAGAATATAAATACTATAATACTTCCCCTATGTACAAGAATATAACTACTATAATACTGCCCCCTATGTACAAGAATATAACTACTATAATACTGCTCCTATGTACAAGAATATAACTACTATAATACTTCCCCCTATGTACAAGAATATAACTACTATAATACTGCCCCTATGTACAAGAATATAACTACTATAATACTTCCCCCTATGTACAAGAATATAACTACTATAATACTTCCCCCTATGTACAAGAATATAACTACTATAATACTGCCCCTATGTACAAGAATATAACTACTATAATACTGCTCCCTATGTACAAGAATATAACTACTATAATACTGCTCCCTATGTACAAGAATATAACTACTATAATACTGCCCCCTATGTACAAGAATATAACTACTATAATACTGCCCCTATATACAAGAATATAACTACTATAATACTGCCCACTATGTACAAGAATATAACTACTATAATACTGCTCCTATGTACAAGAATATAACTATAGTTCTGCAACTATGAACAACAATAGAAGTACTAAAATACCACCAATACAATATTATACTTTAATATAAAAACATAGTAAAATACAGGAAACCAAAGATAAAAAATGCTACCACCCCTGAACACCCATATACATATAAATAATAGACCATTATATTGCCAATTAATCCATAATACATAAGGTGCAACATGGACGTGTCAATTGAAAATATATATAATGCATAAGAATGAATAAATAAGTACTTAACCCAAAATAACTGGGATGGTGGGTACACAGGAGGGGCGTGAGGAGGGTATACAGGAGGAACGTAAGGTGGGTATACAGGAGGAGCGTGAGGAGGGTGTACAGGAGGAATGTGAGGTGGGTATACAGGAGGAACGTAAGGTGGGTATACAGGAGCGTGAGGAGGGTGTACAGGAGGAACGTGAGGTGGGTATACAGGAGGAACGTGAGGTGGGTATACAGGAGGAACATGAGGTGGGTATACAGGAGGAGCAGGAGGTAAATACACAGGAGGAGCATGAGGAGGGTGTACAGGAGGAACGTGAGGTGGGTATACAGGAGGAGCAGGAGGTAAATACACAGGAGGAGCATCAGGAGGGTATACAGGAGGAACGTGAGGTGGGTATACAGGAGGAACGTGAGGTGGGTATACAGGAGGAACGTGAGGTGGGTATACAGGAGGAACGTGAGGTGGGTATACAGGAGGAGCAGGAGGTGAATACACAGGAGGAGCAGGAGGTGAATACACAGGAGGAGCAGGAGGTGAATACACAGGAGGAGCAGGAGGTGGATACACAGGAGGCGCATTAGGTGGGTACACAGGAGGCGCATTAGGTGGGTACACAGGCGGAGCAGGAGGTAGGTATAGAGGAGGAGCAGGAGGTGGGTATATAGGAGGAGCAGGAGGTGGGTATATAGGAGGAGCAGGAGGTGGGTATATAGGAGGAGCAGGAGGTGGGTATATAGGAGGAGCAGGAGGTGGGTATATAGGAGGAGCAGGAGGTGGGTATATAGGAGGAGCAGGAGGTGGGTATATAGGAGGAGCAGGAGGTGGGTATATAGGAGGAGCAGGAGGTGGGTATATAGGAGGAGCAGGAGGTGGGTATATAGGAGGAGCAGGAGGTGGGTATATAGGAGGAGCAGGAGGTGGGTATATAGGAGGAGCAGGAGGTGGGTATATAGGAGAAGCAGGAGGTGGGTATATAGAAGCGTGAGGTGGGTATACATGTGTCACGGCTTCACGATCCTCCTGTATACCAACCATTCCGGGCTGTCTTGTGGCACAGGATCATAATGCGTTAATTGTCAAGTTGAGCTTTGCTACATCTGTACTATTATACTGTATGGGTATATATACATTATACAGTGTATTTTATCCCAGTCACTGAGCTTCTTACCTGTCAATATGTTTTCAGCCATAACATTAACTTGAACCTCCACAGAGTGCTTGGAGGTGTAGGTGATCTCCGCGCTGACGTGACCCACTTCTCCAATACACATGGGTGACAGGAAGTCGGTGCGCTCGACACGAGCTAAAGCAGCGACACATTTCTCCTAGAATGAGACAATTCAATCGTCACAGACAAGATGCACAATGTACACCAGACATCTACACAGCACATACACAGTACATGTATGACCAGCAACACATTCACTGACAGCAACAGAGAGCTTGAAAATATTCAGTAACATAAATACAAATGTATTAGTGCGCTGAGAAATGTTTCATTATAACATAATATAAGCTCTGATTCATTTCATACAGAGGCGCTGCAGCAGCTGAGGTGTATGATGAGGTTCTGCAGCAGCTGAGGTGTATGATGAGGTTCTGCAGCAGCTGAGTGATGATGAGTCTGCGCACTAGTGTATGATGAGGTTCTGCAGCAGCTGAGGTGTGTATGATGAGGTTCTGCAGCAGCTGAGGTGTATGATGAGGTTCTGCAGCAGCTGAGGTGTATGATGAGGTTCTGCAGCAGCTGAGGTGTATGATGAGGTTCTGCAGCAGCTGAGGTTTGAGAGTTTCAAAGTGAGTGTATGATAGTTCTGCAGCTGCTGAGGTGTATGATGAGGTTCTGCAGCAGCTGAGGTGTATGATGAGGTTCTGCAGCAGCTGAGGTGTATGATGAGGTTCTGCAGCAGCTGAGGTGTATGATGAGGTTCTGCAGCAGCTGAGGTGTATGATGAGGTTCTGCAGCAGCTGAGGTGTATGATGAGGTTCTGCAGCGGCTGAGGTGTATGATGAGGTTCTGCAGCAGCTGAGGTGTGTTATGAGTTTGCAGCGAGTGTGTTGATGAGGTCTGCAGCGACTGAGGTATGTATGATGAGGTTCTGCAGCAGCTGAGGTGTGTGTGATGAGGTTCTGCAGCGGCTGAGGTGTGTATGATGAGGTTCTGCAGCGGCTGAGGTGTGTATGATGAGTTTCTGCAGCAGCTGAGGTGTGTATGATGAGGTTCTGCAGCAGCTGAGGTATGTATGATGAGGTTCTGCAGCAGCTGAGGTGTGTATGATGAGGTTCTGCAGCGGCTGAGGTGTGTATGATGTGGTTCTGCAGCGGCTGAGGTGAATGATGAGGTTCTGCAGCGGCCGAGGTGAATGATGAGGTTCTGCAGCGGCCGAGGTGAATGATGAGGTTCTGCAGCGGCGGAGGTGTGTTTGATGAGGTTCTGCAGCGGCTGAGGTGTATGATGAGGTTCTGCAGCGGCTGAGGTGTATGATGAGGTTCTGCAGCGGCTGAGGTGTATGATGAGGTTCTGCAGCGGCTGAGGTGTATGATGAGGTTCTGCAGCGGCTGAGGTGTATGATGAGGTTCTGCAGCAGCTGAGGTGTGTGTGATGAGGTTCTGCAGCGGCTGAGGTGTTCATGATGAGGTTCTGCAGCAGCTGAGTTGTGTGATGAGGTTCTGCAGGAGCCGAGGTGCATAATGAGGTTCTGCAGCAGCTGAGGTGTGTGTGATGAGGTTCTGCAGCAGCTGAGGTGCATGATGAGGTTCTGCTGCTGCTGAGTTGTGTGTTTCGGGTCTGCAGGAGCCGAGGTGCATAATGAGGTTCTGCAGCAGCTGAGGTGTGTGTGATGAGGTTCTGCAGCAGCTGAGGTGTGTGATTACAAGAAAGGTTTGAGCAGTGTCTTAAGCCATGTAATCCTATGGAATCTCCTCTCCTGGTTCCAGTTGCTGTGATTTGCTGGTTTTTCCTGGAACAGCTTCCAAGGAAAAGCTAAACTTGGGCACCATCTGGTGGACAATACTCAGACTACACTGATGATCGGATGAATGTTTCATCTTGCTGCAGAGCTTTGTCCTGCGTCCATTGATGTCTCGACATCTCATTATTCCTATACCGGCTTCATAGATCAGTTTCTGTTCTGTTTTGGTACCGTAAAAAAAATCCAAACATTTTCTATTTTTGAAATTTGCGTGGTGGCGCCATTTTCTGCGACCAATAACTTTTTTGTACCGTCACCTACGGACTTGAGTGAGGGTCATTTTCTGCGGGATGAAGTGCACTTTTTATTGCTACCAGTTTGGAATTCACAGGACTTTTTTGATCAATTTTATTCCAATTTTTATGGGGCGTGAAACGACCAAAAAACCCGCAACTTTGGTGTTTGGAATTTTTTTCTTCTACGGTGTTCAGCGTACGGGATAAAGGGATAAATGATATTATACTTTAATAGATCAGACTTTTTCGGACGTGACGATACCAAATAAGTGTCACTTTTTTATTATCTTTTTTATTTGTAAAAATGGCGAAAGGGGGGTGATTTGAACTATATATAAAAAAAGTGTGTAATATGTGTAATATATATATATATATATATATATATATATATATATATATTACACATTAAAACTTTTTTTTTCTGTAACTTTGAGCGCTTCAACACTAGGGGGCGCGATCGTTTCTACAGCCTAATGCATTGTATATACCAGGCATCTTCAAACTGCGACCCTCCAGCTGTTGAGAAACTACAACTCCCATCATGCATTTATATAATCTATATTAGTGGGAATGATGGGAGTTGTAGTTTCCCAACAGCTGGAGGGCCGCAGTTTGAGGATGCCTGGTATAGACAATGCATTCGGGTGTACCAATATGGCGGTTTTCCCACTTCCTGCCTGGGGCCGGAAGTGGAGAAATCGAAAACATGGCGGCGATGGAGCCGTCACAAGCCTTCCAGCTGCCATGTTCACCGATCAAGACACAGCGATCTCACTGCTGGTGTCCTGATCATTCATGTAGACACCGTGGCCATCTTTGCCGCGGCATTTAAGGGGTTAAACAGTGTGGGATGGCGGTGGCACCCCCCTCCGCCCCCACGCTCTAACTGCCGGGTGTTAGCTGCAATTAGCTGCGATTCCGCAACATAGCCCCTTTCCGGCATCAGGACGTATCCATATGTCCAATGTCGGTAAGGGGTTAATGCTGAGTCTTATGGGATTTCTACTGGGATTTACATCCTCAGGGGCCTCTCTATAAACCAGAGGTAATTGCTTGTAGTCGAGTTACAGATTCTTACCCCAGACTGACTGTTACAATGGCGAGTACTTATGATGGCTCCGGCCTCCTCGATCATCTTCAGAATGGTTCCTCCGTGCACATTCCCTGCGATGTTCGCGTCATCTGGACGCATGATCCTGCAAAGGACGGAGACAAAGTCAACACCACAAAGAATAACCCCTTAAAGACCAAAGGGGACATGTATGAAAACTACCTAGGTGCAATTCTTTCCTTGCTGCCAATAGCGATCAAACCCCAGAGCACTATATGACATGAAAGGGGAGCTCTGATTGGTTGCTATGAGCTCTGATTGGTTGCTATGGGCTTTGGTTGCTTTGGGCTCTGGTTGGTTGCTATGTGCACTGCTTGCTATGGGCTCTGATTGGTTGTTTTGGGCTCTGTTGCTATGGGCTTTGATTGGTTGCTGTGAGCTTTTATTGGTCACTATGAGCTCTGATTGGTTGCTGTGAGCTTTTATTGGTCGCTATGTGCTCTGATTGGTTGCTGTGAGCTTTTATTGGTCGTTATGGTCTCTGATTGGTTGCTGTGAGCTTTTATTGGTCGCTATGGGCTCTGATTGCCTTGGGTTTTGATTGGTTTCTGTGAGCTTTTATTGGTCGCTATGAGCTCTGGTTGCTATGGGCTCTAGTTGCTACGGGCTCTGGTTGGTTGCTATGGGCTCTGATTGGTTGCCATGGGCCTCTGATTGGTATGGGTTTTGATTGGTTTCTGTGAGCTTTTATTGGTCGCTATGGGCTCCGATTGGTTGCTATGAGTTCTTATTGGTTGCTATGGGCAACAAAGAAAGTCTAACACCTAAACAGTTTTCATACATGTGGACCCAAGTGTTTTTTTCCCCTTCATTCGTTTTGCCCTCTGCCCCTTCCAAGAGTCATAACGTTTGAATTTTACCATCTATATAGAGACAAATGAAGGCTTGTTCTTTGTGGGACAAAATGTACTTTGTAATGATTTTATTGACCATACCATAAAATTTACCGGAAATCCCCAAAAAGGTTCTAAGTGGGATGGAGTGTGAAAAAAACCGTAATTGCACCATGTTTGTGGGGGGTTTGCTTTTACGTCTTTCACGCTTCGTTATAAACAATGAGTTCTCTGTATTCTGCAGGTTGATACGATTCCAGCGATATCAAATATGTGGGGTTTCTGTTATGTTTTACTACGTTTTAAAAAACATTCTCTATTTTTTAGATTTGCCGCAGCGCCATTTTCTGCGACAAAATTTTTGGTCCTTGCACCTGTGGACCCGAGTGAAGGGCACCTTTTTTTGCAGGCTGAGCTGTACTCTTTATTGATACCATTTTGGGATAGAGGCGACTTTTTGATCGCTTTTTAGGGGACATTAAATGTTCAATAAAAACAAATTTTTTTGTTTGGAATTTTTTTTTCCTTCTGCGGTGTTCAGCATATGGGATAAATGATGTTCGATTGTAATAGATCGGACTCTTTCAGATGCAGTGATACCAATTATGTTCAACTTTTTTAAAAAAATGTTATTCTTGTAAAATAGCAAAAACGGGGGTGATTTGAACCTTTAATTTTTTTATAATATTAAAAAACCCAAGATGTCGGTTCTATCACTTCCCGCCTGTGGCAGGAAGTAATAGAAACGATTACATGGCGGCTATGGAAGCTGTCATTAGGCTTCCGCCTGCGATGGTAAGTGATTGGCACCCTGCGGCAAGCAAAGAATTAAACAACAGGGATCGGAGCCGGCTCCGTTACCTGCTGTTAGTGGCGGGTGTCAGCTGTAATAATTAGCCAGCATCCACCCCGTGTGGCACTGTCTCACTGAGTGAGCCCACTCCATACAACCTTACCAGAATTATGATGTACCTGTACGTCAAGTGTCTGTAAAGGGTTAAAACAGCCATGCAGAGTTAGATGGTGACCGCCCAGATATATATAGTCATGGGGTGAATGTGGCTCCTAAAACCCTTAATAAGTGTTCACATAGTGTCTTTTGGGACATTTTTTTGCACGTATTTTGGGCATAATTTCGCCCCAATCCGTGCATAAATACACCCCCAACGATGTAAATACACCTAGTATAGACTTCGATGTAAAATATGCGGCGTCAATCACATGCCGCGTATTTTACGACTGTAATTGAGCGCATGTCTTCTGAAGAATTGACACGTCAATTCTTCCAGTCGCATATGCACCGGAGCACAGTTAAGTGTAATAACTCATCGTTTGCGCTCTTGAAATATCACTCCTGCAAGCACAATGAACGCATATTGTATGAACACATAATGTATGCACCACAATATGCCACGTGAACCCGGCCTTAAATGGGTTTTACCATGAAGGCATTTCATGTCTGGTTTGTCCTGCTTCAGCTCTCAGTGTTTTCAAAAGGGGGCATGTATGATTTTTTTTTTTGAACTGCAAATCATGGGAACTAGCAAGCTTGACATCACCATGATTTTCCCCACAGTGTGCTCACTCACCTCAAAGGTCTGTTTATATAAAGAGCTCTGAGTAGTTACAGTGTAGCTGAGTGGTTAGCACTTCTGCCTTTCAGCATATGGATCCTAGGTTCAAATCCCTGCAGGAACCAAAGATGTCGATTTTTTTTTTGTCTCAATGCACATACCCGATTGAGGTTTTTTTTCTTTGAACTTATTTGCACTATGTGACTAATTACTAAGGAGTACAAAGGACAAGAGTAGAATGACTGCACCTTGGGTTGAACACTCGCTCAGCAGTGAGTGTGTGTGATTACTAAGGATTACGGAGGACAGGGTTTGAAATGAAACACCTTGGGTTTGAACACTCGCTCAGCAGTGAGTGTGTTTGATTACTAAGGAGTACTGAGGACAGAAGAAAGAATGACTGCCCCTTGGGTTGAACACTCGCTCAGCAGTGAGTGTGTGTGATTACTAAGGAGTACAGAGACGGGAGTAGAATGACAAAACCTGGGGTTTGAACACTCGCTCAGCAGTGAGGGGTGTGTGATTACTAAGGAGTACAGAGGACTGGAGTAGAATGACAGCACCTGGGGTTGAGCACTCGCTCAGCAGTGAGTGTGTGTGATTACTAAGCAGGGAAAAGACTGACAGTAGCTGCCTGAGAGGAGAGGTAATGTCCGAGCATGTGCGGCCAGGATTGAGGAGCTCTCATCACTGATTGTATCCCATAGAGATGAGCTGTACACTATGGATCACTAAAGGAGCAGCTAAAACAAAAATGGTGCAGACTTTTTAATAATGATGAATGGTGAAAAATGTTATTTTGCAAGCTTCACACGTCAATTTTACTTTGTGGTAAAACCCCTTTAAGGAGAGCAGTAGCCTCGGCGGTTTCCCTCCCTGCCTGCCTGTGCAAGACCTGAGCCACCATTTTTGATTACGGGCATTTTTCCAACTAAAAGCAAAGGAAATTCAATTTCACAATTACACAGAGGTAAAAATTTTGCGGGACGGGTTTTGTAGCCCTTTAAGTTCTGCAAAAGCAGAATTTTCCATGTTTAACACATTATAAAGAATCTCCCACCAGAAAATTGTGGCGTATCTATAGGAGATGCACAGTTGAATCACATTTTTATGACCACTTCCTACTTTTGACGTTGGCAGCATGGAGCTCATGAAAAGTTACAGTGGGGGCCGGGCCCCTGGGTATTTTTGGGTGTGGATAGTCTGCCTGCATACATATCCCACATTCCTGTCATGGGTAAAAGAGTTGCAAAAAAATGGATGATGATTGTCTTTCAGGGCAGGAGGGGGTATTATAAAGCGCATTGAAAAACGTTTGCTGCTGCTGTGGTGAAAGTATTGTGAGTGAACAAATAGCGCTATTGTGAATAAGCAATGTGGAAACTGTGGTGCACCACTTGCCATTGTTGTAAGAAGTGAAGGTCAGCTATAAAGTGAAAAAGAGGGGTGGGGGGAAACGGGGGGGAGTCGCACCAAAAAGGACCCAGGGCCAATTAGATGTGTCTCTAACACAACAGCGAACTTCTGCATAGGGGATCCTGGAGCAGAACAAATGTCACTGAACCTCGCTAACCCTACTGGTATGGGCCCAAGGCGAGAGATGTCACTGCACCTCGCTAACCCCACTGTGTAGGGGGCCCCCCAACAGACGGATGTCACTGCACCTCTGCAAAAACCCTACTGTTATGGGCCCAGGCAAGAGATTCACGCACCTCGCTAACCCTACTGTGTAGGGGGGCCCCGAGCAGAACGTTGCCACGCACCTTGCTCCCCCCTACTTTTAAATGGGGCCCAGAGCGGGGAAGATGTCACTGCCCCCCCGCAAACCCCAAAAGTGCATGGGGCCCTGGAGCAGAACGGATGCCCACTGCCCCTTTTGCAACCCCTATGTGCGGGGGCCCTGGAAAAAAAAGGGATGTCCTGCACCTTTAAACCCCTATGTGTATGGGGCCCGGAGCAGCAATGTCACTGCACCTCTGCAACCCCCTACTGGTTGGGGCCCCAAGAGAAGATGTCACTCCCACCTCTGCAAAACCCTACTGTGTTGGGGCCCCAGAGCGACGGTTTCACTGCACCTCCTAACCCTACTGTGTTGGGGCCCAGACAAAGAGTCACGCACCTCTGCAAACCCTACTGTGCGGGGCCCCCTGGAGAAAGACGTTGTCACTGCCCTCTGCTAACCCTACTGTTGGCAGGGGGCCCCTGGAGCAGACATGTCACTGCACCCTGCAACCCTACGTGTAGGGGGCCCCAGCAAGGATTCACTGCCCTCTGCAAACCCCTACTGTGTAGGGGGCCTGGAGCAGACGGATGTCACTCCCCTCTGCAACCCCTCTGTGAAAGGGGCCCCAGGCAGACGGATGTCACTGCCCTCCTGCTAACCCAACTGTTAGGGGCCCCAGCAAGGGATGTCACTGCACCTCTGCTAACCCTACGTGTATGGGGCCCAAGCAGAGGGAAGCACTGCACCTATAAAAACCCCTTCCTGGTAGGGGCCAGGGACAGATGGATGTCACTGCCCTTGCTAACCCTACTTTGATGGGGCCCGGGAATCAAGGGGATTCACTGCCCCCTGCAAACCCCCACTGTGTAGGGGGCCCCCCGGAGCGCAGATGTCCGCACCTCTGCTAACCCAACTGTGTGGGGGCCCCCGGGAGCAGACGGATGTCACTCACCTCTGCTAACCCATTGTTATGGGGTTTCGGAGCGACAGATGTCCTGCACCCTGCAACCCTACTGGGGTAGGGGCCCCCGAGCAACGGATGTCACTGCACCGGATGTTGGGAGTTGGGGTAAAGGAAACTTTTAAAAACAAACAACTTGCAACGATTGCTGGAAGAACACAAGACAGCGGTGGCAGTGTGATGGTTTCTCTGCATTCTCTTGGCCATTCAACCATATGGAAGGCACTCTTACCCGATTTGGGTATAATCCCCTTTGCAGACAAATACACCAAAAATGCGGACTGTCCCCTGGGGTGGGTGGGTTTCCCCGCAAGACAACGCACATTTACATGGCAAGAAAAAGTCGACGATGTTTGAAAGAGAATGACAAAGACTTCCAAGTACTATCCTGGCCCTTAGTTCCCCAGGCTTCAACCAATTGAGCATGCGTGGGAGCCCCTGGATGGTGGTGTTGGCTCTATGGATCCTTCAGCAGCTGTGGGAGCCCCTGGATGGTGGTGTTGGCTCTATGGACCCTCCAGCAGCTGTGGGGCCCCTGGATGGTGGTGTTGGCTCTATGACCCTCCAGCACTGGGGGCCCTGGGTGGTGGGTGTTGGCTCTAGGACCCTCCGCGCTGTGGGGGCCCCCTGGATGGTGATTTTTGGCTCATGGCTCCTCCCGCAGTGGGGAGCCCCCGGATGGTGGGGTTGGCTCATGGCCCCTCCCCGCGCAGTAGGGCCCTGGTGGTGGTTTTTTGGCTCTATGGGCCCTCCAGCAGCTGTGGGACCCCTGGATGGTGGGTGTTGGTCATGGACCCCCACAGCTGTGGGGGCCCCCGGGTTTTGGGGTGTTGGCTCATGGACCCTCCACAGCTGTGGAGCCCCTGGATGGTTGGTGTTGGCTCATGGACCCTCCAGCAGGTGGGGCCCCTTTGGGGGTGGTGTTGGGTTATGGACCCTCCACAGCTGTGGGGGTCCCGGTGGTGGGGTTTTGGGTCTATGGCCGCTCCCCCCAGCGTGGGTCCCCCGGATGGGGGTGTTGGCTCTTGGTCCCTCCCCGCACTGTGGGGGCCCCTGGGGTGGTGGGGTTGGCTCTAGGGGCCCCCCAGCGCTTGGGAGCCCCTGGATGGTTGGGGTTGGCTCAGGACCCTCCACAGCTTGGGCCCCTGGATGGGGAGTTTGGGTCAAGGACCCCCAGCAGCTGTGGACCCCTGGTGGGGATTGGGGTCTATGGCCCCCCCCGCACTGTGGGCCCCCCGGTTGGGGTGTTGGCTCAAAAGGGCCCTCCGCAGCTGTGGGGGCCCCTGGTTTGGTAAATGTTGGCTCTATGGGACCCCTCCAACTGTGGAGCCCCCTGGATGGTTGGTGTTGGCTCTATGGACCCCCCCAGCACTGTGGGTCCTGGATGGTGGGTTGGGGTCTATGGACCCTCCGCAGTGTGGGCTCCTGGATGGGGTGTTGGCCTATGGACCCCCCAGCAGCTGTGGGGGCCCCTGGATTGGTGTTGGCTTATGGACCCTCCAGCAGATGTAGGATGCAGTTCACTGCAGGTATCTGGGACAACCTACCAGAACCAAATTGAGTCTCTCCCAACCATCTGCTGGGTTTTCCTGCTGCAAAAAGTTACTCTGGATATTGGGGGGTCATAATATTTTACTCCGCGTTAAAAATTTTAAAGTATGAAAAGTGAGGGGAAAAGTGGGGGGGCAAAAACCCCTAAAAGGGAGAAGGCAATCGTTTCATGCAGGATTTTTTTCTTCTGTATGGGACAATTGGCCTCCACTTCATAGGGATTTCTCTCTTCTTCTGGATCAACACTGTATGATTATAGGTTGGATGCAATACAACGGTGTATTTTTCCAGCCTTATCTACTATGTAAGTGCAATGGAGAATTGCAAAACATCTCCATTTGCAATTTCCTTTACGTTTTGCAACTTCACTTTCTCACTTTTGGTCAAGATCTGTGCTTGCTGAATAAGCCCTGCTAGCTTACACTGTATCTTGACACAAGAGATCCACAAGACCTTTTTTCCCTAATTAACAGTTTGCCCCCGAAAAGGGGGGGCCAAAGGGGGATACTCCCCGTCAGGGGGCCCCCAACAAAAAAGGGGGCCCCCGGGAAAGTTAAAAAAAAAAGGAAAATATGATGGGGGGGGGCTCCCTATGAAATTTGGCGTAAGGGCTCTGAAAAGGTTTTAAAAATTCTGATGGGACCCCTGGGGCCCCAGATATACCCAGTCTTGGGAACATGCTTCTCCCGTCTCCCCCACACTCTGGAACTCACCCCCAACACATCAGACCTCCCCACTTTCACCATTTCAAAAGCAACCTGAAAACCCTTTTTTCTTCAGGCTTGCCTATAACCTTCACAAAAACTTTCACTACTTCCTCCACAACATGTCTGCCCCTCCCCCTGTCTTTTTTCCCCCCCTCCTTGAATTGTAAGCCCTCGCGGGTAGGGCCCCCTCTCTCCCTCTGTCGTCCCAATTTCATTTCCCTTATCACTGTTCTTTTGATTATGTAATTATGAAACCCCCCCTCGAAGTACACCCCCCTGGAATCAAGGGCGTTAAAAAAAATAAATTTAATAAAAAATAAAAATCTGTGGGCTAACACCCTGGACTCAGATGAGCAAATTTGTGCAGGTAAAAGTAACTGACATCAAAACGGGAGAGAATTGCGTTCAGAGAGGATTTTTTTAGATTATAAAAATGCCAACAAAGTGTCTCCTGTCCGGAGTTTTAGGTCTTTAGAAGAATGTTTTGTCAATGCAACAAGGCATTTAGGGGAAAGGGCCTGAGAAGTCAAGTGCCCCCTATTTGGGTGTAACAAATCCTCAATTTGCTTTTGACACACTGAGTCTTTAGAAAGCAAAAGAGATATTAGCCAAGCCAATATCACCCATCTGCATACAGCAGCTGTTTTGGGGTTTTGCCCATCATTGCTTCCCAGTCGTATTGTACGCGCGAGGGGACGACACGTAATCCACAGCTCTTTATGAGAGCTATGAATTACTGTAATTGCGGTGTGCTTTCGCCGCGTCTAAAGTGCAACACGTGGCGAAATGCGCGCCAAAATACACGGCAAAATAAGCCATGTCAACATACAGAGCAACAGGCAGCTTCAGACTCACGCTTTCTGGTCAAGCTGTGGGTGGTTCTACAGCAGTGTTTTGCATACCAACTTTGCTATTCCTAGCTGATGTTACAGTGACATGAGTGTTGGAGATTTATAAACTGTAGTGCACAAGACTAAAGAGCGCTAATGGATTAAAGCATGTCGGTAAGTATTGTAAACAAGCTCTGTATTTCAAGAACACAGCAGGGAGTGAATCATTATCCCTGACCACTGATCCAGCCTGTAAAAGCAGGAAAAAAAAAAGTTCGGCAACTAGGGAAGCTTGTGTGCAAAAGTAGGAAATAAGCACTGCTCTTAACTCTGCAGAGAAGCAAAATCAGAACAGCAATGTATTTGGTATTAGTCTTTAGTTACCTTTGTCTACATGTTTCAAGCTAATCAATGAAATGAGCATATCCCTTTAAAGCTGTCATAACTGAAGTCAGTCATGCAGATCTGTATGATCCTCTCCACCCTGGCTAATAGTGTGGGGTACCCAGATACGATGTCCATATGTCTATTAGGGTATATGGACCAGGGCTGTTTTCATGTGACAACCATATAGGTACACAAGACTGAAGATCTCCAATGTGGACACCATTGGATTTCCTGTGTAAGTGATTGAAGAAGTCCACAGTAGATTTTTGTAGTGCAACATATTATATTTACAGAGGTTATGTCAAAGTGAAATGAAGAGATGTTTATTTGTGAATCAGATTCGTCGTTTCTGTTTATCTTGTATGGTCACTAATGAACATGAAGCCGACGCATAATAAGGAAATGGGTGATAGAATGTGAATCAATGGTTTGGAGAACAATCAGAGAAAATCTCGTAGGTAAATGGACACTGATGCACGTAATGAGTAGTGTTGATCGAACCGTTCGAGAAAAGTTAAGTTCGAGTTAAACATCTCGATTTTCTCGAACCGACCATTTTACGGTTCGTCCGACGTGACATTCAACACACCATTTTAATGTCCATTTTCAGTGCCTTTCGGTACTTTTTTTTTAAATAAAAATTAACTCTAACATCTTCCCCCATTGACTATAATGGGGTTCGAGTTCGACTCGATCCGAACACTACTGCTGTTCGAAGTTCGACTCGAACATTTTACTGTTCGCTCATCACTAATAATGAGGACCTGGCCAGAACCAGCAGAATATATAGGGACTATGGACCAAACACTATATCGCCAGACAGGGCATGGGAGAGGGTTTTACTAGGTTCACTGGTGGTATCAAGCAATCCTGCACTTTCCTGTATAGTCTGCAACATACAAGTTAAAAGGGTTTTGCCACGAAGTAAAATTGAGGTGGGAAGCTTGTAAATGAAATAATAAACATTTTCACCATTCATCATTATTAAAAATTCTGGACCGGTTTTGTTTTAGCTGCTCCTTTAGTGATCCATTGTTTACAGCTCATCTCCAAGGGATACGACCAGGGCTGTGAGCTCCTCACTCCTGGTCGCACATGCTCAGACATCACCTCTCCTCTCAGGCAGCTACTGAGTGTTCAATCCCAGGTGCTGTCATTCTACTCCTGTCATCTGTACGCCTTCATAATTAGTCAGTGTAAATAAATAAAAAAAAAATAAACCTCAATGAGGTATGTGTATTGAGAAAAAAAAATCCATAGCTTTGGTTTCTGCAGGGATTAGAACGTAGGACCCTTGTGCTGTGAAGCAAAAACTTTACCACTGAGCTACATTGTAGCTACTCACAGCGCTATACATAAACAGACCTTTGACTAGAGAGAGGAACTGGTGATGTCATCCTGCTGGGTCACATGAAATGCAATTCAAACAAGTCACACACGCCCCCTTCTGAGCACACAGAGCTGAAGAGTTGGATGCAGGAGGTATGAAATGGGATTGTGGCAAAACCCCTTTAATGAAGGGGTTTGTCGTTATTCAGCACAACTATGAATTGACTGGAGTAGAGCAGGGCTACAAGGGCATCTAGCTCCGGAGCACACGTCAATCTTAACCGGCCTTCCACATCATTTTATGCGGCCCCAGAGAGCATAGACACAGTGAGCAGGGACAGACAAGGTCTGGTCACAGAAGGACCGGCTCTCCACTTTCCCCGGGGGATATAACTAGCAGAGGCGGTGGCACTAGCACACAGAAGGAGCACCATTTTCAATTAAACAACTCATAGGAGGTGGAACAGCTCTGACACCTACCCATGCACCACCTTAACCACCCTCCAATGGCCCTTTGAGGGCAACTGGGGTGTAATTAGGGTCTCCTAAAAAAATGAGATGAGGCTCCAACACCTAATGACAAACTAAAACAGCAGCACACGTAGCAATAGTTAAAGGTATAAATAATACCGCCATTTGGAGCCCACATAGTAGAGCTGGAGAACAGAGAGCCACCAACTACTTGTTCTCTACAAAAAGGAACAATGTTCTTGTACATGACTGGACCCCCTCAAATCCTGGGCCCCATAGCAGCTGCTATGGCTATAGTTAAAGGGGTTGTATCAATTCACCAGTTCGGCTGTTCTCTTGAAGCTTGACTCTCTCAGTTCCTGAAATCCAGGGGTGTTTCTTCCCCTCCCAGTTGGGTGTTTCTTAACTGAAGTGGGGATGACATCACGGTTCATGCTCACTCCCAAGTCAGTGTGTTCAACCCCCCCTCCACATGTCACTGTCCTCTCCTTAGGTAGTCTTATTTTGTAAGAGCTGTTTACATAGCACAGCCCTGCATTCCGTCTAGACAGCCTTCTATGAACTCAGAGCACTGATCTCTTCTCCTCTCACAGCTGGAGGTTTGTTACAGTTAAATCCAGTCTTCTATGAACTCCTCCAGAGCACAGATCCGTCTCCCTTCTATGCAGGAGCATTAGGCACAATTCTGCTGTTTTCGGATTGTAGAAGCAGCTGCAGTATCAATGAGGAGCTGTTGGCTGTGCAGAGTGAAATTGTTGCCGGCCCCTTATTTTGAGAGAGGCAGGAATGCGCGCTCCCGTGAATACGAACCGGGGGCCAGACAGAATATAAATTAGTAGAGCCGGCAGCCAATGAAATGAAAGGAGGAGGGATCCGACCGTCACTGGGGAACGGTGTTTACACAAAACAAAGCTAAGGGAGACTGTGAAAACAAGACAGCTTTGCAAATGACATCCAATTGCAAAGTTGCTTGTTTTCACTGTCCCCTTATTCTGAAGACCATTTAGTGTAATGAGAAAACCCCTTTAAGCCCACAAAGGGCAACTATAATGCTGAAGTGGCCTTCATGAGTTTGACAAGGTCTTTCGCAGTATTACACAGACGGCCCATTGGTTTCCAGGTTTCCTCTCCCCTGTGGTGGCGTTGCTGGGAAATAAAGAGTTGCGAAATGAGATTACAGCTGATCTCAGGGGATCCAAATATAAGGACATTGTACGATCACCTAATCTTTGTGTGTGTCCTCCTAATAAAAAGGGATCGCAAAAAGCAGACACCTGCAACTTTCGATTGGCAACAGAACTACTACTCCCAGCATCTGCAGCCAGCCTCAAAGTGGTCATACTATGCCAAGACCATACCGCCAGATATAAAAGTCAGAAAAATAAGACCAGCAACCCCCGTGAAGGTGTGCACACTACCTTGTAAGGACATCTTCCATCTAGACAGGAAGCTGGAGCGGTGGGGAGGCAGCATGCAGGCAGCCGGGCCGGCGATGAATGATGCCCGGCTCATTGTGAATATGCAGCGTGATGTCAGGATGATGTCACAGACTCTGCTTAACCACAAATGCAAAGACATGAATGGTGCCGGCCGCAACCTGCGAGCCGAGGCTACAGCGGAGCCAATCCCCTCGCCTCCGCTGTTGCCGTGGTAACTTAGCAGCTAAATTATCGGAGCTGCAGATGGCGACGCTTCCTGTGGGGTTTTTTTTTTTTTTTTTTTTGGTATAAGAATAGAACTAGCATTAGCATGATTGTGCTACTCTGTGTCAAGTTCACCTTCCCCGCAGTTATAATTCTCATGTCATTATCACTAGAACATGTTTATTTATAAATAATACAATGTATCCTTTAGAAAACTGAAACAGAAAGCTTAAAGAGGCCAACCGGGATTAGCAAAATGTTAGTCTCTTTTACAGAAACAGCGCCATGCTTGTCCAGTGGTTGTGTCAGGTATTGCAATTCAACTCCATTGACTTGGAGCATCATGGATTTGACTGTACTATGGATTTAAAGGGGTTGTCTCACTATATCAATTCATCTTACCTCAGTCCTGTTTTCATTTTGAATTCAGGGGCGTGTTTACTGGCTTCTACTAGGCTGCAGAAACCCCGGGTCGTACTATAGCAACCAGTGCTGGCAGCCATCAGGAAGATGAAAGGCTGTAGCATAGCAACCATGTGGCAGCCTATCGGGAGAATTTAAAAACAGGTCTGTAGCTACGCGACCAGTGCTGGAGCCTATGTGAGGATTCAACAGGTCTGTAGCAAACAACCATGCTGGAAAGCCAGTGAGAAAATCAACGGGTTGTACTATAGCAACCAGGCGGCACCCATCGTGAGAGATTCAAGGGGGTCTGTATTTTAAAGCAACCAGTGCTGGCACCTATCAGGAGGATCAAACGGGTCAAAAGCTATAGCAACCATCCTGCAGCGTACAGGAGAGTTTTAAAAACGGGTCTGTAGTATAGAAACCACACGGGCACCCCTTCGGGAGAGATAAACAGGCTGTAGCAAGTACCTGATACCCCTGATGCAGCCCATAAAAGAGGTATCTGGGAATAGGTAGGACCCAGAAAAAGGACATATTTTCAAAGGGACTTGTTTTTGTAAGATCTTTAACATAAAAAAGCAGCAAAACCTTTAGTGAGCAACCCCTTTAAGGCTGTTGTCCACCTCATAAAAGAATCCCTTTAAGAAAAACGAATAGCCAGCTCCTGGCCCCCAATAAATCTTACCTCGGTCCTGTTTTCATTTTGAATTCAGGGGGTGGGGTTTACGGCTTCTACTAGCGATAAAGCCCCGGTCTGTACATACAACCAGGGGTCAGTCCCTTTAGGAAGATGAACAGGTTTGTAGCTATAGCAACCAGTGCTGGCAGCCATCAGGAGAGATTGCAGGTCTGTACTATAGCAACCAGTCTGGGACCTATCAGAGAAATTGAACAGGGGCTGTAGCCTATAAACCCCTGCTGGCAAAACCCGTCAGGAGAGATTGAACAGGTCTGTAAAACAAGCGACCCGGGAGCTGATCAACCCCCTGCAAGAGGGAAAATTGGAAAAGGTACAACACGTTAAAGGAAATTTTTGGTAGTGACTTGTTTTTGTAAGATCTTTAACATAAAAAGCAGCAATCCTTGTAGGGAGACAACCCCTCTAAGTTTTATGGATCTGTAGTACAGAGCCTGTAACTTCTATAAACTGAAATACTGTATATATGCGCTTTAGAACGAAGCAAGAATGGAAAAAAAGGTCACCAAGGCGCCCGTTGTAAAAACCTCAGTTGAGGCAGGAATATGGTGTTTAAAAATTATGTTTTTTTTAAATTCACGCCCGCTGCCGATATTGCGGCTTTGGAGAAGGAGACCCGCGGCTGCCGTTTCCAGGCTCGGACCGAGAGGCAACAACGCAATGGAGCTGGCCTCTAAACACAGCACAACTTAAAGGGGGAGCGGTGATAACTTTCCTCGTTTTACGTATCTAAATACTTCACTATAGAGCGCCCCCTCTATTGTTTCTTCTTTTTCCTCATCTAATCCTTTTTGATTTTTTTATATAAAAGCAGAGTTTATGTTTTACAGGTCCACACATCGTCCATGAAAGAAAATCGTGCTATGTCCCATCCCATCTAATATTAAAAGATATTTTTTCTAAATTCAAATTCATTTACATATAAAGTGACTACTGGTCCATAATTTAGAACCATAAAGACTACGGTTAGCTAGGATTTGAGACTAAGTTGTATGGAGCCACCACTGGAGTGGAATAGAATCCTAGGTAGGCACTCCTGCTGGAAAGTGATTGTACTTGGTTCTGGGTGCTGATCAAGATACTAGTGATAGCCTCAGAAGGAATTGATCGCACTCCAATAAATTTTGCAAAAAGTGAGATTTTTATTACACATAACCCATAGGCTCCAACACCATAGACAAAATGATAAGTGACTAGTGCGTCGTGACGTTTCGGTCGATCATGACCTTTCTCAAATAGTCACATAGGATGAGAAATGGAGAAGTTGGGTAGTGGGCTAACAGCCCTAGTGAGATGAGAGCCACTGGATCAATTCCTTCTGAGACTACCAGTGGAGTGGAGTCCGGGGGCACACCAGTGGAGTGGATTCAGGGGGCACACCAGTGGAGTGGAGTCTTGGGGCCCACCAGTGGAGTGGAGTCTTGGGGCCCACCAGTGGAGTGGAGTCTTGGGGCCCACCAGTGGAGTGGAGTCCGGGGGCCCAACAGTGGAGTGGAGTCCGGGGGCCCCAACAGTGGAGTGGAGTCCGGGGGCCCCAACAGTGGAGTGGAGTGCGGGGGCCCAACAGTGGAGTGGAATCCGGGGGCCCAACAGTGGAGTTGATTCCTGAAGCACAGGAGGAGAGTTGATTCTGAGGACCCACTCATGGAGAGGATTCTGGGGGCCCACCAGTGGAGTTGATTCTTGCAGCTACTGAATGACATCCCATTTGGAAGAAAACAGAAGACTGGTTGATCCAGGGTGAGAGGAGGAGTGTAAGTTGTCCTTTATTTTAGAGGGAATCTGTCACTATTTTTCTTTTTACAAATTAAAACAAGATACCGATATATATTATTTTCTTCTTTGTCGTTTAAATTTAAATCCGATTGTAGATTTTTAAATTCTGTTCTCTGTACATGTTTTAGGGGCAGTCATCTTGCCTGAGCTGCTTGTATAAACTTTTAGGCCTCGTTCACACAGCTTATTTGTCCGCGGATTGGCGCCGTACTCCGCGCCGGATTTGCGCTTCAGTACGGCTCCAAATCGTCCCTGTCATTACAGTAATCCACAGTTCTCATAGAGAACGGTGGATTCCGTCGCGACATGCACATTATTTACGGCGCATACGCATGCATTGTCTATGGGGCCGGGGAGCGGCGCCCCCGCCGCGCTCCAGCCCCGCCCCCGCCCCGCCCCTTATTCACGCCGGATTTGCAAGCGCAATCCGGCTCACAAATCCGCCGTGAATAGGCCGTGTGAACACGGCCTTAGAGAGATGCTTTACAGCAGTTTCATGGACATACGAGCCTGTGAACAGGAGCCCATTGACTTCTATTGCAGAGTGTTGTGGGCATGCTCTGTCAGTGTGCAGGGAGGTGGAGAGGGGGAGCCGTGACATCTCCTATTGTGACTGGTGTCACCTTTGAGTGTAATCCTTCTTATACTGATCATGAGCAGACACTAAAAATCTCTCTCTACAGAACAGGAAGTATTAGACTATTTTTAGGCTTAGTGGCCAAAAGTGTAAACTGCAGGACTTAAGAATTTTGTAAAAATATTTTAAGTGATATGGAAAATTGAAAAAATAACCAAAAATTCTTAAAAAATGTGTTTAACATAATAACCAGAGTTAAACAGAAAGTCATTTTTTGATGGCACATTCCCTTTAAGACCACCAGACTACTAAAATACAATTGAAAAAATAAATTGGACAATCCCTTTTTATAGAGCCTTTGATTATTTGGATCGATTCCCTGGAAGGAATCAGCACCTTCATATTGGCAGCCTGGTAGGGAGCATGGATCACTTAGGGTATGTTCACACAGGGCAATTTTGGCGCGCGTTTCTCATCGTATTTGTGCTCTAATACGAGGGAGATGCGTGCCAAAATTACGGTAATCCATAGTTCTCATAGAGAATTACGCCTCATCTCCCCGCTCATAAAATACGATCGTATTGTACGCGCGTGGAAATAAGTGAAAGGTCTATGGGCTGGCGGGCTGCTGCTGCCCCCCCCCCCTCCACCCCACCTGCACCGCGGGAGTACACGCGTATTAGCGCGTGCTCCTGAAAGACACAATGTATTGTGGCGCAATCTATACGCGCCGCAGTACATCGTGTGAACATACCCTTATTGTCTTCAGCTCCTTAGAACTTACAGTATAGAATCAGTGTATCCACAGGAAAGGAACAGTTTTTTTATGTCATTAAAGGGGATTTGCCAAGAGACCATTTAGATAGGTCTCTCCTTAGTACAGGCAGAATGTCAACAAATCATGCCGAGTCATGAAGCTGCAGGGGTGCGGGGGATGGTATGAGTGAGGAATCCAAGGGAGCGTCTCAAAACTTAAGTGAAATAATAAACGGTACAACGGTGGATTCTCAGAAAGACCAGCCTGAAAACTGCCGTCAGGAGCCTTATTGCTAAGGCAAATTTAAATGTAAACAAATCAGAGCTGAAAGAGAAGAGACTCACACAGCCAGGAACGAGTCAAAAGCTGTGCTCCTTTGACATGTTACTGAAATAACAAACTTTAACTTGTGGTTTATAACAAAAGAGAACACCTATTTTTACAAAGACTTAAAGCTTCTTCATGTTCTCTGTCTTCAGATAAAGCGGTAAAATCACACTACAATTTGTTATTTGTATACAAAAAAAACTATGCTACCCGGGTGCCTTAAAAGGGTTTTTTGTGCATTTTTTTTTTGGGGGGGGGGGGGGGGGGGGGGGGGGGGGGGGGGGGTCTTGTTTCCCAGGAAGAATTTTGTTTTGGCAATTTTTTTTGGGGGGGGGGTTTTGGTATGTATTAAAAATTAAATAAAAATTGTACTATTTCCCTATTTCAGCGCAGAGGAATAACCCTAGAAAATCTAGGAAAAGCCTGTAACAATTGTTGGAAAACAGCATGAAAAACCAACTGCTGTAAAGTGGGATGACCCTTCTGCAGGTGTATTTTCTCCCCCCCTCCCCCCTCCCTTTGGCTGTGTGGAAAGGAGGGGGGAAAGGTTTTAGTCCAAAGCCCCTCCATTTTGTCGTGGAAAAAAGGACAAAATGAGTGTTCAGTAGTTTGTACACTGTAGTGGCTCAAATTTATTGCCAAAGATTTTCCTCCGTCTGTCCATCGTTCCCCCTCGAAAAAAGCTTCCCCCCCCTTTAGTTTCCCCCCCCCCCGGTTTCCCCCCCCAAACCACATTTTTTAGTTTCCCCACCCGTGTTCCCCCTGACCTACCGTTCCTTTTTAATTTCCCAGGTATGGGCAAATTTCCCCCCCCCCCAAAAAGGTAAGGGCTAACCCCCCCCCCACCACAGGTTAGAGGCAATTCCCCCCCCCAAACAGGTTAAGGGAAAATTTTTTCCCCCCCAAAAAAAACCCCCCCCCACCACGGTTTTAAGGATTTTCCCCCCCCCACCCCCCAGGTTTAAAGGTTTCCCCCCCCCAAAAAGGTATAGAGGCTTAATCCCCCCCCCCCACCATGTAATGGGGAAAAAAATCTGCAGCAAAACAGAGTTTAGCGGCAAATCCCCGGCGAAACCCGGAGTTTAGCGCAAGATCCCCCGGGGGCGAAAGGGAGGTTCCCGACCCGCGGCGAAAGGGGTTTTTTGCGCAAGATCGGGGCCCGAACGGAAGCCCTTAGCGAAAGACCGCGGGAAACCCCCGGGGGGGTTTTAGCCGTCAAGTTTCGCCCCCAAAAACCGGAGTTTGCGTCAGGATTGCGGCAAAAAGGAGTTTAGGGTCCCAAAAAATCCGGCAAACGGTTTAGCGCAAAAATCCGGAGGGGGAAAAACCCGGAGAGGTAAAAAACCCACAGCAAATTTGGATTTTTGCGGAAAAATTTTCAAAAAAAGGGAAATTTACTTAAAAACCCCAAAAAAAACAAGTTAGGTAAAATCCGCGCAAACGTAGTTACCCGGGAACAGATCCGCGGCGAAAACGGAGTTTAGCGTCAAAATGGGCGGCCCCAAAGGGGAGTTTAGCGTCAAGATTGTAAAGAATCAAATTTCAGACCCAGGAACGGAAAACTTTATTGCACCAAAATCCATAAAGAAAAGGGTTTTTTTTGGTCAGAAGCAGAAAATTTTTTTAGTTTCAAAACTGTAAAAAAAGGGTTTAGCGCAAAAAAACGTTAAAAAAACTTTCTTGCGCCAAAAACCGTTTAAAAAAAGGTTTTTAACGTCGAAACGGGGAACCAAAAAAAACTTGAATTGGTCAAAAAATCGCGCGACAAAAACACAATCCTTTATAGGCGAGGGCAGTCGCACACCCCTCAGCCTTTCTCTGGAGCACGAGGGGCTGGAATTCTATGCCTTGGATCCACAACAGGTTCCCGGGGTCCTGAAAACAATGAATGCTGAGTCACAGCAGGGGGGCTCTCACGAAGTTTAACCCGAGGAAGGTCTCTTACCTGCAGTAAAACCTTTTTGGAGTTTCCGATGTCCTCAACTCACACAGCAAGAACTATCTCTAAGGGGGGGAAGGGGGTCCCACACACAGGGAACTCTTAGCTCTCTTTACAGACTACAATCAAATTACAGCAAAAGAGGATAAAAAGATGATAGAAAACACACGCATTACTGCAAAAAAAAATTGCGACACAATCCCTTTAAAAACTTCTGCAGCTCAGTCTCATCAGATAAGAAGCTCTCTCTGCGCAAGTCCGTCCAGCTCTTGTCAGGCCGTATCTAATAGACGCTTTGAAGTAACTAAGGGCAGGTAAGGAAGGCTGTAGCTCTCTAAGACTGCAATTTTTGTAATCACATATATTTAGAAAAGTGATTAAAAACCCATTTTGGAGGATCCCACATCAACATTACATCGTGGCAAAACCCCTTTAATATTCCAAGGACATAAAACCTTAGTTTTAGACAAAGAACACATAGTTAGTACGGTTGAAAAAAGACACGTGTCCATCAAGTTTAACCAAGGGTGGAGAAAATGTGGGTGAGGGAGAGAGACAAGGACATTAAGCCCAGCCTCCCCACCGGTGAATGCCCTGAAACCCACAAGAACCAATCTGCTCCAGTGGAGACCCCATCTCTGACCCCAGAGCCTCCACCAGCCAGGATCCAGGATTTTACATCGCTACATACGCATTCATATTCTTTAGTTCCAGGTAGGTATCTAAGCCTTTCTTGAAACGCTCTACAGTTCCTGCTGTGACCAGCTCCTCAGGCAGGCTAGTAAGGAGCAGGCTCAGCATGGCTCACATGGAAGCAGGGGAAACCCCTGGCAGGCCCATGGCCAAAGTGGGCCACTGAGAATGACAAGCCTGGAGTTGCTTTTCAGGGAGAAAGGAAGAAAAAATGAAGCAGAAAGCAAGAGGTATGTGTAGTCATGTATAGTAGCTGTAGGTGGAGCCCAGGAATCGGCTCCACCGGCGGGGCCCAGGAATCAACTCCACCGGCGGGGCCCAGAAATCAACTCCACCGGCGGGGCCCAGAAATCAACTCCACCGGCGGGCCCCATTAATCAACTCCACCGGCGGGCCCCATCAATCAACTCCACAGGTGGGCCCCATTAATCAACTCCACCGGCGGGCCCCATGAATCAACTCCACTGGCGGGCCCCAAGAATCAACTCCTCCGGCGGCCCCCATGAATCAACGCCACCGGCGGGCCCCATGAATCAACTCCACGGGCGGGCCCCATGAATCAACTCCACCGGCGGGCCCCAAGAATCAACTCCACTGGCGGGCCCCAAGAATCAACTCCACTGGTGGGCCCCAGACACCTCAGTCCAACACTGATAAGAAGTAGGTGCTAACATTTAATATTCCTTAGACAGTTGTAGATGAACATATGACACAAATTTCTACAAATTCTTGCACAATTTTAAAGGCTCTCTTGTTAGATAACTCAGTATGACATGTGACTAGGTATAACACTGTAGTAAACGAGACAAAATAATACACAAACCAGGAGTACAGTGGACCAAGCCCATAACCAAATGGGATCACACCAATAGTTGTACACACTGCTGCTTGGTCTAATGAAGGGGAAATTGTAAACTCCCTGAATCGAGATACTATTGGTAGTTTTTGTCTATTGCCGTTATCCCATTCAGTCGTGCACTCGGGCCACTGTACTCTGGTTGTCAGGGGCGTTACTATCCGGGGCTCGGGCCCTTAAGTTTTTCTGAGTAGGGCTGGGTTCACATGGAATTTTTTTGCTCCACATTGTGAACTGCTGATGTATTTTTACAGAGAAAAACCTTCTGTTCCTGTCACTAATTTTCTGCACATTCCACACAGATCCCGTCCATCTCCTCAGCAGTCACTGCACAATGATCATCAGAGCTGACAAATTTGCATTTTCAAAACCTCTCACCTACATATGACAATGCAATACCTTACAAATAAGTTGCCCATAGTAACCAGAGACCATAGCACTCAGAGCTCCCCTTTCATTTTTTCAGAGCACTATAAATATACCCCCCCCCCCCACTAGAGGCCCAGCATGGGGGAATGAATGACAATATAAAAGCCGGCAAATGCAAGATTGCAGCAACACCGGCCCCTGCCCAAGGGTGCTTTTTACCTGTGCTATTACATGTGCAGTTTGTAGAGATCTCAGTCATCTGTTGTAGGCATAGTTACTAAGATACAAGACTGCACAGGATTTTAGGCTTTCAGTTTGGCTCCGTTACATCACATTAATTTTTTTTTTTTTTAAAGAAAAAAAGTAATAAAATAGCATGCTGCGCTATTGTCTCCAAGAAAAAAAGACAATCTGATGGCAAAGACCCTTGCATTTTTTTTTTGTTGACATTTAATTCAATTGAAAACAAATACAAATGTATGGGGATCGGTTTGCATCGTTTTTTTTTTTTACAAATTAAATGTATTTGTTATTTTTTTGTGCATGCACGGACGGATTTCAGACTTTAAAAAAAAATCAAATTTTAATGGAAACAAACTGATGCAAGTGAAACAAAAATATCCAGTTATTTGACACAGTAGAACAAGAGATCAGTTAAAAGAAATAGAAGACTGGAAATCTGTTTGCATCAGTTTTCATCCGTTTTTGGCAACAGATCCTTCTATCTACTTTGAACAGAAAACCAAACTCCGTTATGTACCAGGCCATAGTCCCACTCCGACCTCGTCTTTAAGGCTATGTTCCCACGGCTTATTGCGGCGCATATAGGCAATACGCCGGGTGCTTTGGAACCAAGCGCTGATTAATTCCAAAGCACGGGGGGCTGGCCCCATAGACATGCATGTCAATTCTCCCCCCGCGCGTACAATACGCCCCGGGAGATGACGCATAATCCATAGCTCTCTAGGAGAGCTATGAATTACCGTAACTGCGGTGCGCATTTCACCACGTATTAGACCATGTTCACACCATGTACTGCGGCATGTACAGTAGGCGCTGCGGTACATCGTGTCTTTCGGGATTTCGCGCTAATGCACGTGTATTCCCGTGGTGCGGGGGTGGGTGGGGGAGTCGGCAGCCCGCCGGCCCCATTGACATTCATTACTCGTGGCGCGTATTCGCCGCGAATAACTGACATGTCACTGATCTCCCCGCGCATACAAAACGATCATATTGTACGAGCGGGGAGAGGAGGCGTAATCCATAGTTCTCTACATTACCGTAATTTTGGTGCCCAGCAATTACCGTAATTTCGCTGCCCGTATTAGAGCGCAAATACGTGGCAAAATGCAAAATAACACCGTGTGAACATACCCTGAAGCACAATACGCGGCGAAATACATGCCCAAATATGCAGCATTTTAAGCCGTGTGAACATAGCCCAAGGCTTGGTTCATATCTGTATCCAAGGTTCCGTTGTAACCTCTGGTGAAAATGGAAGTTTTGGATCCTCTTCACAACGGACACCCATGGCACCCTATTAACTACAATGGGTACGTTGTGTTTCCGCTGTGGTGCCCGTCACTGCGCTATTTTTGCCATAATTCCAGACGGAACACGCGACGGGGGTTCTGAACGGAATCTGCGATTCAGGTGAACCAGACCTAAGCTTTATTAACCTAAATAGGAAAATCCCTTGAAACATTCATACCACTTGTAGGATTTTTGGATAAAGAAAAAAAACAAAAAAAACACAACAAGGGATGCAAAGCCACAGCACACATAATACTGTGAAAAAGTCAGGAAGGGGGACATGACCACTGCTGCCAATCAGCGGCTGCAGCAGTGACGTTGCTGTATGGAAGGAAAAAGCAAAAAACAGAAGAAGATCGGTGGCAGGTGAAGACAGTGCTGCGCTGGAACTGAAGTGAAGGGAGAGGGGAGTTTATTTATTTCTTTCATTGGGCAGCAGTATGCTATTAAAAAAATTAAAAATAATGCCATAGATCAGTGTTCCCCAACTCCAGTCCTCAGGACCCACCAACAGGTCATGTTTTCAGCATCTCCCACAGAATGCACTGACAATAATTATATTACCTGTGCAATAAGGAGAACCAGAAAACATGACCTATTGGTGGGCCTTGAGCACTGCAGTTGGGGACCCCTGCTATACATAACCCTTTTAAGGCGGTATTCAGACAACTGTAAAGTCACCAGACAAATACGTATCAAAGACCATAAAAAAGTTACCAGAAATTGTACATTACAATATGCACAAATGCCATCTTCGTCTTGCCTAATGGTTATGACCATTGGAAATCGTCCCAATGATAGAAAAATAGGAGCATAACTGGTTCCGGTTTTTTTTACACACACGGGACACATTCCAGTTACCGAGAGGCCATTAACATCTCTTTTATGACTACATCCTTTGTAACATTGGGATACTGTAAAAAACAGTCCCTTATATGCATATGCTGAATCTCATTATTGTATACGCCTCTATAACCGCCATATGTTGATGATGTTCGCACCGTTTTTGTCCTTGTCATTGTATAACATTATTATGACTTGAATAAAACTTTGAATAAGAAAAAAAAACAAAACAGTCCCTTACCTTATATCATGGAGCAGCAATGGAGAAAAATAGAGCAAAAAGTCTTACTTGGACTATATTTGCGCTATTATTCTTCATGGCTGCACCATGATATATGTTGGGGGACTGTTTTTCACAGTTTCTCAGTGGTTACCAGAGACGTAGTCAAAAATGAAATGTCAGTGGTCTATGAATGCCAAGTCTTGCAGGCATCAGCCAGACTGCATCCAGGTTTTAAAGCATGTATGGATACGGTAGATCCAACTGATGTCACAGGTGTCTCCACTGTCACAGATGTTCATATCTCAGCTGGCTCCTCCTCACTGTGATTACTGGGAATTACACAGCTTACTCTCTCCACTGTCTATACAGTAGTCCACAGCTCTGTTCATTTGGCAGGACCCACAAGCAGTCTCAGCTGTATTAAAGGGTATTCTCACCATACTGTTTCACAGAGTCTGCTCTTCAAAGCCAGCTTCAGACTCCCATTTACTTTTCAGGCTGCGGGTGGGTCTACAGCTTCATACTCCCACTTTCTGTTCAGGCCGTGGATGGTTCTACAGCTTCAGACTGCCACTTCCTGTTCAGGCTGTGGTTGGTTCTAAAGCTTCAGGCTCCCACTTCCTGTTCAGGCAGTGGGCGGTTTTACAGCTTCAGGCTCCCACTTCCTGTTCGGGCAGTGGGCGGTTTTACAGCTTCAGGCTCCCATTTCCTGTTCATGCTGAGGTTCGTTCTACAGCTTCAGGCTCCCACTGTCTGTCCAGGCTGTGGGCGGTTCTAAAGCTTCAGGCTTTTACTTCTTGATCAGGCTGTGGCTGGTTCTACAGCTTCAGACTCCCACTTCCTGTTCAGACTGTGGGTGGTTCTACAGCTTCAGACTCCCACTTCCTGTTCAGACTGTGGGTGGTTCTACAGCAGTGACTGACAATTCAGCTCTGCTGTTCCTAGATAAGCCTGTAATAGAGGGGTATTATCAGCAGGGCAGAAGGCTACAGAGCTTTAAAGGGTTAAAATTTGTCAGTAAGACGCAAAAACAAGCTTCTGTGCTGCTAATAAGACACAGCAAGGAGTGGCCTCAGCATCCCGGCCACTGCTAGAGCAGGGAGAGGTGTTTAGTAACTAGGAAAGCTTGTTTATACAAGCAGGAGTTTTCTGAGTGCATGCAGGTTTCCATGGTTACTTGATTGCCTGATTAGAGCAGAGAACTTAGAGCAGGTAGCAAAGTCACCCCATGGGCTGATTGAGCTCTGGAGCAAACTAATTATCTTTACAAGATTACAAATAAGCCATTGTTTTCAGTCCTCACAGCACATGTACCTTGTGTTTACTGAAGGGATGACATCTCCTGCACTTGTCAATGTAACTGCTTAGCTTCTTATAGAGATGCTAGATACGCTTATCACTGCTATACAACCACCAATAGCCTGAGGAGACAGAGTGAGCAATACATTGCAGCTAAATATATGGATGTCTTCTTGCGCCCCCTTTTCTGTCTGGGTTGAAGTGGCGCCCTAGGCAATCGCCTACCTTCGCTCCTTTTTGATGCTCCAACCCACTGAAATGCTATTAAAAGAGTAAACTGCAGCGTTCTCCAATCTGTGCCTTTGTATCAGTCATGAAACTACAACTCTCAACATGTACGGAAAGCTGCAGGCGAGGTGTAGAATCACAACAGCTGGAAAGATAATGATTGGAGACCACTGAAAAACACTATATAGTAGATATGTTTAGACTCACATGGCTGCAGGTGGTCAGGAAATGCTGGGAGTTGTAGTATCACAAAGCCAGAGACACAAGCAGGACAGTATGTAGACACTGACATAGAATAGCCATTGCAGGGACTATACCTTTTCACTTGACCATGAAGGGTCTGTGGGTGAGCTCCCACCCTGGCGAAGCCCAGAAGCCCTCGGACCCAGGACATACCGTGTGCTCCTGTGTTCCCGGACAAGCGGGCAGCCTGGTCCACAATACCCAGGTTTCTATCTGCTGATAACATATTTGTACAACACAATGCAGCATCCCACATCTTTTGTTGAGCATTTCTCACCCGGAGATCCGTAGCTGTGGGAGGTAGGAATTTTCAATGTAAAGAAGAGCCTTTTGACCTTGGCATGGAATAGAAGTCCTTCCAATAAGCGCTTAACAGCTGGGAGCCTCATGCCCCAATGAAGAAAGGATGGGTCCTCGAGAGGAGGCGTTCCAGTAGTCCAAGGAGAAGCCTATGAGCTGAATGAGATGAAACGCGTTTGGCAATCTAGAAGTATCACCTTTGCACTAATTCAGGCAGGATATTAGCTGCAGCCCATGGGGTGAGTAATATTTAACTTACTGTAACATTGCATAATGGCTTACACCATAAGGTATGGCAAGTCTATACAACGTAGAGTCACCACTGTCTATACTACAATGTATGGGAAGTCTAAACAACGTAGATGTCCACGCACGGACAACTACACAATGTATGGGAAGTCTATACAATGTAGAGTCACCACTCTCTATACTACAATGTATGGGAAGTCTATACAACCTAGAGTCACCTCTGTCTATACTATAATGTATGGGAAGTCTATACAACCTAGAGTCACCACTGTCTATACTACAATGTATGGGAAGTCTATACAACCTAGAGTCACCACTGTCTATACTACAATGTATGGGAAGTCTATACAACCTAGAGTCACCACTGTCTATACTACAATGTATGGGAAGTCTATACAACCTAGAGTCACCACTGTCTATACTACAATGTATGGGAAGTCTATACAACCTAGAGTCACCACTTCTATAACTATCAATGTAATAGGGAAGTCTATACAACCTAGAGTCACCTGTGTCTATACTACAATGTATGGGAAGTCTATACAACCTAGAGTCACCACTGACTATACTACAATGTATGGGAAGTCTATACAACCTAGAGTCACCACTGGTCTATAAACAACCTTAAAAGTCACCACACTCTTCTACTACACACACATGTATGCGCCAAGATAGGCAAATCTACTATACACCGAGAGTCACCACGGCTTCTCTAATCACTTACAAATTTATAGACGGGAACATCATAATACACGAAACGTACAAGAGGGGCGTCGTGGAGCTAGCTACCCCACTGCCGTCACTAAACCCTACCAATTCTTAAGTGAAAGAATCCCATAAAAATACTAACCTATAGTCAACCACTGTCTACATACCAACCTAGAGATCTACCGACTGTCTACTCACAACTCTATGCAGAGATCACCACTGTCCTATTACTACAAATTAGATCTATCTGGCAAAGCTTCTAATACAAACGTATAGTCCGACCACAGCGTCTATCCTAACAATGTCACGGGGAGACATCTCAACAACGCGTAGATCTCACCACTGACTCTATACTACAAATTCTAAGGGAAAAGTCTCTACTACAACGTAAGATATCACTCTGTCTATATAACTACAATGATACATGACGAGCAAGTCTATACAAACGATAGAGTTCCAGCCACTGTCTAATACTCCACACACTTCGTAGTAATGGGAAGCATCTAACCTAACCAACGTAGAGTCACCACTGTCATATACTAAACATGTATGGGAAACGTCTACTACAACCGATAGGAGTCATCCACAGTCTAACTACAATGTAACCCCCTGGTAGAAGTCTATACACACCATAGAGTCCACAACTAATCTGTCTAACTACAATACGTTACTGGGAAAGTCTCATACAAACATAGATTAACCACATGTCACATATACTCAATAAAATTGTAAGCTTGGAAGTCTATACATCACCTAGAGTCAACCACATCTATACCTATAATTTGATTGGCGGAATAGATTCTATACAAAATGTAGAACAGTACCCACCGCTCCCCCCCAACTCCCTATATCTCTACAAAAATGTATAGGAGAATTATACTCTCAATATCACACCAGTGAGAGGAGCCGACCATCTGTGCGTCTCTATACTTTATAACAATGTTATCGAAGTCTACGACAACGTACGACTCACCCTCCTATACTACAATGTATGGCACAATTACTGATACTTTCTACTACGTAAGTCTCCACTGTCTATACTACATGTATGGGAAGGGTAGCATAGGCACATCCGAGAGGGTCTCAACCTCAATGCCGTATAACTACTTACTGTATCACGGCGCGATACGATTCGTCAATCAACAAGTCTCTAGCGGATATTCTCTTACTCTTCCTAGACGAGTACCACATACGATATCTATGTGTGGGGAGAGGTGGGGCGTATACAACCTAGGCGTCAGCTCTGCTTGCAATGTATTTGTGAGGGTGGTGGGGGAGTGACTATGAAAAATCATAACGACTAGTCGTCACAGGGAAGCTCTCATACAAAGCTCACAACTACTAAGAATCACTAGTATTCACAGATCGCAAACTCACCTATAAGTACTCTATAGATTGTACGTTTCTATCAGCAATCTTTACTACACGTCTTCATCACTACGAGAGCATACTACTACCTAAACACACGATCACTGTCAATCAAGAGGCAACATTACTATACACATCACTCATCACTGCATAATCCTAACGTCACCACTGAACTATACTACCAAGTGTTATGGTAGGAAAGAGACATATTTCAACAATCCTAGCATACAAGAACCTCCTAAGCGACATATCACTACCTTACAGGTGCTACACATAAAATCACCTGCGGAGAGATCCTGACAAGAACCGAGAAGACGTCCACCTCTGATCTACTACTATCATGATGATACCTATTACAGGCTGTAACAGCTCTGAGGCTAACATGACACATATGACATCATCCATCCTGACTACTAACTACAATGCTCATAGCGAGTAGACGCAATCATGAGTAGGACTAACCTAGCAGTCGGGATGCGCTCTCTGAATATGAAGAGCTGAAACTCAGCAATGCATAAGTGTGACTTAGAAACTAGGTCACTCACTCACATTGATCAGCTCTACGCTCATCACTACAAAGGTAGTATGCTTGCGAACTCTATCACTAAGACACACAGTCACCTCTCAGCTCTCACACATAATTCACTGAGAGACCCTTATTATATCACTCACATACACGGTATGTCATCGGGAAGATCACAATCATAACGACCTAGATGTCACCTCTGTGCGTCATACCCGTAGTGTATACAAGGAATAGCGCGTCCCCTGAGGACTTATGGACGTAGCAAGTCACTACTCCTTCTCAGTATAGCTACATCACATATTTCACTTAGCGGAAGCTCCCATAACATACACGCGAGACTGAGGTCACTCTGAGCATAGTCTCCTCAGCTCTAGGTTATGAATAGGGGACACTAGTAGAGTCATTCTCAATGCATATCCTAGAGGGTCTGCACTCATGAGCGTAGAGACTACAGGATTAGTCGATTGGAGAGTCTACCCTCAAGCTCGCACTCATGTGGCCATATACGATGGCAAACGGCATCTAGTTATAGGTAGGGAGTGCAACAGTGCTAGACATACAACCTAGAGTCACAGCGGAGGCGAGGCTCAACTACAGAGCGAAATCAGTAGGTATAGGTGCATCACATACAAGCGCTTAAGTATGAGGGTCATCACTGTGTCTATCGCTAGCGTCGAAAGGCGATACTAGATATATGAGGAAGGCAATAGCGAGACAGCAGACATCTAGTGAGTGCGAACCGATGACGCATGTCTGATAATGATGCGGGAGCCAACAGGCAAACATATGGGAGAGCACTTCTCAGTGCAGGACTTATGGGGGCCACGCTGCATGTGATAGTTATCATGCAAGCTCAGGTGCACTACAGTCTCAGGCATGAGATGGCTGACGCTGAGACGCCACTAGGAACCTAGCATATTTTGAGTGGGACTCTACTAGTGACTTGAGCGACTCAGTGAGCAGACTACTCACGGACAGGTTGTATTGTTGATTCTCATGTGCGAGGCCTCATGCGGCATTCTTGAGATATGGGGGACCACATGTGCAGCTATTTCGGGCTGGTCCACAGTGAGACAGAGTCACCGTAGAAGAGATTATTAGTCTGCGGAACTAGCACTAGCAATGTGAGAGATATGGAAGGGTCCTAGCTAGGCAGTGCGATAGACAGGTGCACTCCACTATGTCATTTGTAACTATTAGAAGCAGGACCTACGAATGAGCAATCGACAATACAGGACGGCGTACGTCCACAGCAAATGGTAGTATTAAAACTGTGATGTGTCTCACAGCCAGCACTACAGTACTAGTTGACACATGGTGGGCTGAGGCGAGACCTACCTAAAATGGGTCATCTTCAATCTACTCTATCATACACACAATATATGTGAGATTAAACCCTAAGATCGACATATACACCTGCGAGACATCATCTACACGAGCATTACATTTTCATCCTAAAAAAAGCGCAAACTTTTTCCATTATCAACTAATGTATACCTTTTCTTACAATAGTCTCAATCCCCATCGAAGTCATTCAGTGTTAGTACGCGCAGACCCGCGATATCCATTGAGTTGCGTGAAAGGCCGCGAACACTGCGTGAATCACGAGAGGCTTCTATTACTAATCTGATGACATTCTGGCAGTACAAGACTAAGTCTAAAATCAACTTTGAGAGCACTTCTTAATTAGTTGTGGCGGAGGTGCGAGAGATCAGAGTTTCGAGAGATAGTGAGAGTGAGTGATCATGTCTATACTCGACATAGAGAGTGTAATAGTGGGCGACGGAGCAGCGGGGGTGGGTATTCGGGCTCATTGACACTATCTTCTTTTATAGCTTTCGTATATGCAGTAAGACATGATCTAGCTAGCTAGCTTTGCAGAATACATATCCTAGCCTTACTCACTGAATGTCTAAGAGATATCTCTTATCTCCAAATCGTAGCAAGTAAGTAGAAGTCTAGTAGCTGTTCTCTAGTACTGATGTACTAGGTTTCAGAAATATGACACCCAGAGAATCACAGCATTACTAGATCATATTGAGATCGAGTCGACTGTTATACTACCTGAGTCTCCACATGCTGTGACCTCTCTTCTATATTGACGAGAGAGAGATACTTGCTGTAGACATACATAAAAACGTGCTCTTTTTGTTATGAGTGTCTCTATATTAGTGGTTGAGTGTGCTTCTATGTGTGCAGGTCTCCTATGAACTTATAATAGATAGAGGTAACATACTAACAGTGATAGCTTCAGTCTTATAGTAGCGGCAATACTACGGCGAGTTATATCTCAGGCGGTGAGCCAGTCGCCGTAAGACATAGATTGGCTCTGTGGTCTGATGCTGTACACCGCTTCTGAGAAATGGATCACTGTTGTAGCCTGTTTATCTAGGCATTCACTTAAGTTCTTAGAGAATGCATCTTTGGGCACATTCCCTCCACGTCCCCACTGCCATCTACCTCAGGGCACAGTCCATGCATCGTCACACTATGCAGGCTGTACTACGAGACTCATGTACAGATAGGAGCAGGCGTAGACATGTTGTTCATGTCTAGACATGCTTAGCTGGGCTCGACATCGTCAGCGAGAACGAGGAGAGTATGCAGTACCAATCACTGCACTATGGATGAGCTCAAATTGCGCCCCTTAGTCAGAAGTGTACCGAGACACGAGGAACACATAGTGAATTGGGAATAAAATCTATAGGTGGAAAGGAGCACATTACAGTAGGTGCTCTCTCTTCATTCAGACTGATAGCAAGGTCATAGAGATGAGGATCAGATAGGACCTCAGTGAGAACAATGCGTAGGCCAGTCTAGAGCAGTCAGATACACATGGCACGGTGGACACAATTAGACGAGAACTATTATATAGGCCAGTAAATCTGCAGGGATCTATGTGGGCCAGCCATCGCACTAGGATAACAAAGAGATAGATGACACACATGTAGCCAGTTAAATGGGGGGCCAACAGTCAGACTGGCTCTTCTCTTGGCAGTGCGTAGAAGGACTAGGCGAGATAGTTGGACGATTGTCTAAGGCAAGCATGTGGGTCACCTGACCTAGAGCGATCATACACACACACACACACACATATGGAGGGGATAAGATGCGGTGGAGTCAGCGACACACAAAGTGCATTCTAGGTTCCTGCAGAAATGGGAGGGGCGTGGGTAGTTGTGGGATGATGTGGTGCAGGGGGGGGGGGGGGGGGGGGTGTGCTGCATAGAGTATTGAGGAGAGTGTGGATAATAAGAAATTGACGGTACATCACTACATCACACTAGCGAGGGGGTATGGGGTGGGGGGGGGGGGGATGGTCTATCTCATTTATATGCGCAGAGAGCGACCATACTCTATACTATCTATAGAGTGTGGGGGGTATGATTCTGAGACACGTGATGATGCGATGCTGAAGGGGGGGGGTGCGTGGGTTTTGGGTTGATATTTTTTTGTGGGGGGTGTGGGGGGGGAGGTGTGTTTTGAGGAGTGGTTATGGTTGGTGGGAATTTGTGTAATAGGGGTGGGTGGTATGTGGTAGGGGGGGGAAGAAATGGAGCGTGGGGGGTGGTTGTGGTGGTCTAGTGCTGCTTTTATGGAGTAGGTTGTATGTTTAAATGGGTTGGATTGTAGGGAAAATAGAGTAGGGGGTTTGTATTATGTGGCTGTTTGGGGAAGTGTGGTGAGATATTTGTAAAAGAATATTAGGGGTATTGGTGAGTGGAGGGAGAGAGACTAATATCTTATTGTCTATCTCTAGATATAGATCTGCTAGTGGGGGATGTAATAAACACACACATACCACTCATATATATCTCTAGGGTTTTGATGGGGGGGGGGGGGGGGTGATATAGTTTGTAAAGTGTGTTTACTATCATATCTCTCACAAAGCTTAACAATTATAAGGAGTGGATGGAGGGGTGGTGGATGGGTTTGGTTTTTTGATGTGTGGTTTTGAGTTTGTTGGGGAAGGTTTTTGTGATGGATATATGTAGAGTGTGGGGATGGGGTTGGGGGGGATGGTAGGTTGAGGTTTTTTGGTAAGGTAGTAGGGGTGTATTTAAAAATTTTGGTTTTATATATTGAAATTAATGTTGTGTGATGGGTTTGTTAGATTGTGGTTTATTGGAATTTTTTTGGTGCGCGTTAAAACCTGCACCAAAACTGCGCTGTGTGAAAGCTCCCTAACACAGATACGTGTAGTGCAACATGCTGGCTTACAGCCTATTACGCCACTATTATTTGATTATGCCCAATGGAATAGTAGTGGCGTAATAGGCTGTAAGCAAGCATGGTGCACTACACAAATCTGTGTTAATGGCACCCCTCTGTATTGCTTTATCTATATGCAATCATATACCAGTAACCACCCCCTCATCTATTGGAAGGCGGGGTGAGTGGTTGCTTACCGGGATTTTTTGCATTTGTGCAGTACTTCCCATATAATTAATACTTGGCTTTTTCTGCATGCTGGTGTGAACAGGTATCAAGTCAATGTGCAGTTTTTTATCATCTAATTGTCCCCATAGTGGAGGGGTGTGTGAGCTACTGCTCAGCAATTAGCTGCACCTGTTTATCTTTCCCAAGTAGTACAGTGGCTTGTGTTGCCTCTTACTGGGTTCAGTCTTCAGTCCAGCCTTTGAGCTGTGAGTATGGCCTTGTTCTGTTTTGTTGCAAAAAATATTTGCCAGTACTTAAAGGGGCGGTTCACTATTTACTACTTCAATCTATTCCTTGATTACATTATTGTACTTCTTGCTGTTCAGTAGACTCAGCTCATTAACCACTCCATGGGGACCTGGGGAAAGGATCTAATTTACTGCTCCCCTGATAGCAACTAACATGCTGATATGTCTAATATTAATTGTAAGGGCTGCAGAGGTTTAGTGCATCATCTCCCTGAAGTCACTGGGAGTAGAGAATAAAGTCTTACTGCACTCATTTCAATAAGTGCACCATTCTATGTTCTCCCAGCCACAGTGTACGGATGACTCAGGCTGAATTACAGCTCATTACCCTATAGATGTTTATTCATTTTCTTTGCAAAGTTTAAAAGGATTTATTTTCTGATGTAAAGGCAGAGCCAGCCATTAAAGGGGTTGTCTCACTCCAGGGATTGCTGCTTGTTATGTTAAAGACCTTGCAAAAAACAAGTCACTTTGCAATATATGTCCATTAACATTTTCCTACCTATTCCTAGATATCCCCTCTTGTATGGGCTGCATCAGCTCCTCAGGTCACTATAGCTACAGACCCGTTCTATCCCTCCTAATAGGCTGCCAGCGCTGGTTGCTATAGCTACAGACCCGTTCTTTCCCTCCTGATAGGCTGCCAGCGCTGGTTGCTATAGCTACAGACCCGTCCTATCCCTCCTGATAGGCTGCCAGCGCTGGTTGCTATAGCTACAGACCCGTCCTATCCCTCCTGATAGGCTGCCAGCGCTGGTTGCTATAGCTACAGACCCGTCCTATCCCTCCTGATAGGCTGCCAGTGCTGGTTGCTATAGCTACAGACCCGTCCTATCCCTCCTGATAGGCTGCCAGCGCTGGTTGCTAAAGCTTCAGACCCGTACTATCCCTCCTGATAGGCTGCCAGCGCTGGTTGCTATAGCTGCAGACCCGTACTATCCCTCCTGATAGGCTGCCAGCGCTGGTTTGCTACAGTGCGACCCGTTCTAACCTCTGATAGGCTCCAGCGTGGTTGCTACAGCTGCAGACCCGTTCTATCCCTCCTGATAGGCTGCCAGCGCTGGTTGCTATAGCTGCAGACCCGTTCTATCCCTCCTGATAGGCTGCCAGCGCTGGTTGCTATAGCTGCAGACCCATCCTATCCCTCCTGATAGGCTGTCAGCACTGGTTGCTATAGCTACAGATCTGTCTTCTACTGCAGCCTTGTAAAAGCCAGTAAACACGCCCCTGAATTAAAAATGAAACCAAGAAAACAGGACGGAGGTGAGAAGAATCAATGCAGTGAGACAACCCCTTTAAGGATGCTACAATTTACTGGAAGTGGACAATTTTTTTGCACTAAGGCCGACATGTATGTACGAGGCTGCAGCAGTAGTCTGGCGTCCTTTCAGAAAGCCCCATACCCAAAAAACATGGCACAAGCCACTGATTCTCTATTGATCGTATGACCAAGAGGGCACTCCAAATAGTAGGCCACTACTAAGAGGCGTCCGCAAGCAATTTTGTAATGAATACTAATGATGCAAGGGCGCGTTGGCCGGAAGCATTGGGCGCTCCACAACCATAGTATTCTACACATTTATGACTGATTATCATCAAATCCAGGTGCATTACTGCTGGAACAGGTAGAGCACTTTAAAACTGGTTTACCTGAGCCCGATTTGTCGCTGGAAAGCGCTAAATCTGTGACCCACAGTAAAACAGGATCATAGATTCAGGTGCATTCTATGCTACTAATGTATCGCCTTATTTTTATGCAATTGTCGTAGCAGCAACCACCCCCCTCATGCACCGAGGATATGCGAGTGGTTGTTTTATTGGTATTTTGCAATCTCCCCATGCATTATACTGTGGCTCTTCTGCATGCTGGTGTGAACAGGTATTAAATTAATGTGCAGTTTTTTATCATCTAACTGTTCCCCTAGCAGTGGGGCGTGTGAGGTGCTGCTCAGCAATTAGCTGCACCTGTTAATTTTTCCCAGGTAGCATATAGACTGGAGCTGCCTGCTACTGAGTTCAGTCTAGTCCATCCATTGAGCTGTGAATATGGCCCAAAAAATGTTAGTGTTTTTTGAGTAAGTAATGTCCCATTTTTTGCATGTGTTTTTTTTTTTTGCTGCTAATGCACACAATAAAATCAGCGCTTTTGCACCAAAGGTCATACATATTGTCCAAAATCTCTAAAAGAGAAACGCTCTACAAGTGACAATGAGGTGCATGGTGTATGTAGAACTGGGGAATGGTTTTGTGGCATCCCCTGAGCCACTCATCCTTGCAGATCACATACACCCATACAGGCTGATTGTCTCCCATGGGCCTGATGGGATCTTACAGCAACACAAGGGGACATGACACATGGCTAGAAATGTCCAATGTTGAGTGAAAGAACCAGACCAAAACTTTTCAGTAGTATCCTGGCCCCTAATTCCCCAGATTTGAACCCAATTCTATATATACTTTACACTACGAGACAGCGCTATATGAATGCATTGTATACAATGCTGTGTATAGATCTCCTTCTGTATATACTGCACAGTACAAGCAGTGTTACATGAATGCCCTATGTAAAATACTATGTATAGCTAGCAGTGTGTGTGTGTGTGTGTATATATATATATCCATATATATATATATATATATATATATATCTATATATATATACACACACACACACACACTTCTTTCTGTATATACTTTACACTATCAGCAGGGGCGTAGCTATAGGGTGTGCAGAAGTAGCAGTCACTACCGGGCCCTGCAGCTGGAGGGGGCCCAAAATTCCCTCCTGCCACATAAGGAGATACCAGCATTGTAAGTAGCACATTGTAACTGGGGGGCCCATTTCACTTTTTGCACTCGGACCCCAGAGATTCAAGTTACGCCTCTGACTATCAGGCAGTGTTATATGAATACCCTGTATATAATACTATATATAGCGAGCAGAGTATATAGATCGCCTGTGTATAGACCACACATCTCAGCCTCCTCCTAACTGACCTGAACTGCACTAAGACATATCCTGCAATGCCTCATGTTACTTACTGCGGCAGGGCTGCTCTCCCTTCTCCCGTCAAATATTCTTCTCCCAATCGTCACCCCTCCCACCCTGGTGAGAGCTACGGAGGCCTCGCTGCTCCCAAACTTCTCCAACAATCCATCCGACTGAATATAAAGGAGCTGAAGGAAGGGAGGGGGGCGGCATTTCTCTAAGACGCCGGCGCTAGAGATTTCCATTGGAACTTATTTACAGTAAAGATTCCGGAGAGGATTATCAAATATTCTGGATTATCAGAGATCACAGAACAGCACGAAAACCTCATTCACATCTCTGTTACTCTTTCCAGTTTGTTAGTAGTACCGCACTGTACTGTAGAGAGGCGCTATAGATGCCTAATCACTGCATGTACCTCACTAATACTTGTAAGAGCAGTACAGGATATGTAGTACTGCACTATACTGTAGAGAGGTGTTCTAGGCACCAATAATGCATGCACCTCACTAATACATGTAAGAGCAGTGCAGGAATGTAGTACCGCTCTGTATGTAGAGAGGTGTTTAGCCCACCAACATCTGCATGCACCTCACTAATACATGTAAGGGGCAGTACAGGACATGTAGTACCGCACTGTACTGTAGAGAGGCGTTTATAGAGGTAATCATGCATGCACCCTCACTAATACTTGTAAGAGCATCCGGACATGTGTACGCATGTATATAGAGAGGCGCTACGACATTCAATCATGCATGCCCCTCAAAAATGTAAGGCAGTACAGGACATGTAGTACGCAACTGTATGTAGAGAGGTGCTATAGACCACCAATCTCTGCATAGACCTCAATAATACATGTAAGAGCAGTACAGGACATGTAGTACCGCACTGTACTGTAGAGAGGTGCTAGAGACTGCCAGTCACTGCATGCACTGCACTAATACAGGTACGAGCAGTACAGGACATGTAGTACCGCACTGTACTATAGAGAGGCGCTATAGACCGCCAATCACTGCATGCCCCTCACTAATACTTGTAAGAGCAGTACAGGATATGTAGTACTGCACTATACTGTAGAGAGGTGCTACTAGGCCACACAATGATCAACTGCTGGGAGCCCACAGTGTGCATTGGTTGGGGAAGCAATCAGCAGATGCTCAGTTCACCTGTAGCACCAGCACTGGAGCGTCACATGCTGCCCATGAATTTAACGATCTGTCAGTGTAAGGCTATGTTCACACGGCTTAAAATTGGCCGTATTTCGGTCCGTAATTACGCACCGAAGTGCGCAAATAATGGGCTGAAAACGTCCCAGTCATTAGGAAATTTCACAGTTCTCCATAGAGAACTATGGATTAGTCTCCATCTCCTGCTCGGGAAATCCGCCGGGCGGGGAGATAATTGAATGTGAATTATAGCCGCAATACGCGCCGCTAGCAATTCAAGTCTATGGGCCGGCGAAGTGACGGCCCCCTGCTCAGTCCCCCGCTCCTGCCCTGCCCCCGGTCTCACGGCGTAATTGCAGGGCGTAATTACGCCCTGCAAATACACCGTGTGAACCTAGCCTAAGGGTATGTTCACACGGATTGTTTTGGGGCGTACGGCAAGTTCTCTATGCGAACTCTACAGTACAGTGTGGTACTACATGTCCTGCACTGCTCTTACATGTATTAGTGAGGTGCATGCAGTGATTGCCAGTCTATAGCGCCTCTCTACAGTCGTGTGGGGGTAAAGTCCCGCACGTTTAATGTATTACTGAGGTGATGTGTGATTGGGGTCTATGCCTCTCTACAGTACAATGCAGTACCACATGTCCTGTACTGCTCTTGCATGTATTAGTGAGGTGCATGCAGTGATTAGCCGTCTATAGCGCCTCTCTACAGTACAGAGCGGTACTACATGTCCTGCACTGCTCTTACATGTATTAGTGAGGTGCATGCAGTTATTGGTGGCCTAGTAGCACCTCTCTACAGTATAGTGCAGTACTACATATCCTGTACTGCTCTTACAAGTATTAGTGAGGTACATGCAGTGATTAGCCGTCTATAGCACCTCTCTACAGTACAGTGCGGTAACATGTCCTGTACTGCTCTTACATGTATTAGTGAGGTGCATGCCCGTGTTTAGTGGTCTAGTAGCGCCTCTCTACAGTGCAGTGCAGTGCTACATGTCCTGTACTGCTCTTACATGTATTAGTGAGGTACATGCAGTAATTGGAGGTCTATTATTCCTCTCTGCATTACTGTGCGGTACTATATGTCCTGTACTGCTCTTACATGTGCAAGGATGAGCGTCTCCTTTTATAAGCTGACTTACTTTGCAATCAACTATGCCAAAAACAGATAAAAACAAACAAAAAAAACCAATAAAAGCACTTCATGACATAAAAAGGAATAAAAAAAGGTCCACATAATGGGTTCTAATACATAAAATTATCATGTTAATTAATCCATATGGTGAATGTGCTGCGCAAAAAATAAAAAATAAAATCTTTAACAGAGCTGTATTTTTTCAGCCATATAAAAAGAAGAATAAACAGCCAACTGTCCCAGAGCCTCCTAAGGACTACTGGGAAAGGGGCAGTCCTCCTGGAAGAGCTGGCAAGTCTCCTGCAGCTGCAGATAACCAGGTGGTGCCAGGGTGATGGGTCCAGAGATGCCGCCTGTCACCTGCAGAAGGGTCGGGCCGCGGCTATACTATATATTCTTGCTGTGGTAGTGGGAACCACTTGCTGCTCCCTGCATCATGGGTTGGGGTACAAAGCGCCGGCCTCACAGCACCACAGCTTTTTATATTTTAACCTGTATCACTGCAGATTCCAGTAACACAGGAAAGCTGAGGAACTGCTGTGGTTTCACCCAGTTTTCCTCTAGTGTCCGGAGAAAGACGGGTGATGCCACCTCCATCTCCCACAGCAGTCAGTCAGCTGACCTCCCGTAGGAAAGCTGGTAATAGTGGTTGTGTACAAGGGGGCGTGGTATGTAAAAGGGGTATGGCTTTCGGCAGCACGCGTTTGCCACGTCGCACAATCTCCCTCCCAAGTTTGGCACAAATGTTGGAATATGTGAACTGTAACATAATGCAAAAAATAGTGTAACGGTAACACAATGTATCACTATCAACTCAAAGCAACTGTAATATGTACAGAAACAAATGTCACGTGACCCCGTGCACAGATATTATGTGTCACTATTAGGGGTATGTTCACACGGTTTATTTTGGCATGCATTTGCGCTTTATAAGTGCCGAAATGTGTGCCGCAATTACGGTAATTCGTAGCTCTCATAGAGCACTATGGATTACGCGTGGGGGGGGGATTGACATGTCAATTATGCGCGGCGGTTACGCATCGTGAACAATGCCCGCCATGGGGGCTGGTGGGCTGCCCCCCCCCACCCCACTCCGTGCTTTGGAAATATGCGCGGAACAGTCACTGTGCTCACGCGGTTTTTCTGTGGAGTGGATTGATTTTTAGCGCTGACAAACAAGCTGTAAATTAAAGGGGTTTTGCCACTCGCAGCTCCGGCTTGAGAGTTGGTCGCGCTTGCGTAATCAGTCTCCATTCTATTCTATGGGATTTCCGAGTACAGCTGAGTGGTGCGTTCAGCTCTGCTCGGAACTCCCATAGAGCAGAATGGAGAGTCGTGAGCAAGTGCGACTGACTCTCCAGTCTGCACGGAGGGATTCGGAGGCCCATTTCCGAGATAGGTGCGGGTCCCAAGTCTGGGACCCGCACCTATCAGACAATAATGGCATGTCCTAACGATATGCCATCATTGTCTATGGTGGCAAGACCCCATTAAGGACTAAACAGTCGGAAATGCGTCAGTGTCACTACCTCCACCCTAGCCTTCCACACAATGCTTGGATGTTTTTATATTTTGTGAAATAAAGACAAAGGGACACATGTATGAAAACTGCATAGGTCTAAAATTCACTTTGTTGCCCATAGCAACCCATCAGAGCCCATAGCAACCAATCAGAGCTCATCAACAATGAGGCCTTTCATTCTTTCAGAGTACTATATGAAATGAAAGAGCCACTCTGATTGGTTACTATGAGCTCTGATTGGTTGCTATGGGAAACAAAGTGAATTTTAGACCTACACAGTTTTCATACATGTGGCCCAAAGCTTTAACAGAAGTTCAGAGGTGCTGCTGGTCTACATTTTTTCTGCTGTTTTTTTCAACTGATGTCAATTCCTGAGGGGAATTCAGTGCTGAATTCTCACATCGTAAATGGAGGCTGAAAATGTATCTCCGAAAACAGCAACAAATCCACGTCCAAAATCCACATATTTACTGGTGCGGATTTTAGGTGTCGATTCCACACAGATTCAGCACCGTGTGAACCTACCCTGTAATATTGACAGCAGAGAAAGCCACGTGACCCCGCACACAGATAATATGTAAAAGTATATACAATGTATCACAATCAACTCGCAACAACTGTAACAGTAAGGGTATGTTCACACGGGGTAATTGCGGCGCGCATTTCGCGTTGTATTTGCGCTCTAATACGAGCGAGATGCGCGCTGCAATTACGGTAATCCATAGCTCTCATAGAGAACTTGTACAATACGATCGTATTGTACGCGCAGGGAGATAAGTGACATGTCAATTATTCACAGCGCTTACGCGCCGCGAGTAGTGACAGTCTAGGAGCTGCCGTGCTGCCGGCCCCCCCACGTCGAGGGAGTGCGCGCCGATCAGCCCGGTTCCCAAATACCCAGCGTAATTGCGGGGCGTACAGTATGCCCCGCAATTACGCCGTGTGAACATAGCCTAAGGGTGTGTTCACACAGCTTATTACGGTGTGTACTGTATGGCGGGCGTTTTGGAACCAGCGCATAATTCCGAAGCACGGGGGTGGCGGCAGCTGCCCATCCCCATAGATATGCATTGTCAGCGGCGCATATTCGCCGCTAACAATTGACATGTCAATTCTCCCCCTGCGTGTACAATACGATCGTATTGTACGCGCGTGGAGACGACGAATAATCCATAGCTCTCTATGAATTACCGTAATTGTGGCGCGCATTTTGCCACGTATTGAGCGCAAAACGCGATGAAATACGCTAGAACATAAGCCGTCTGAACATAGCCTAATATTTGCAGTAACAAACGTCACATGACCCCGCACCCGGATATCAGGGAAGAGATCATTGCAAACTTCCCAGGAAAGACGTCACTTCTCTAGAAGTTACTCCAGGTTATGTGCACTGCACTAAGGCCCTCATTAGCACAGCGCCCCCTGGTGGGGGGAGCACACATCATCTACAGGGCTGAGCTGTGACCTAGTTTCAGCCCCTGACTCCCCTCCAGCATAGCAGTAAGTGTGCTGCACAGGCCTGCACTGCTTTCTGCAGAGTCACAGCTGCTTCCCCTCCCTCCATTGCATCACTGCCAATGCCGGCTGCACCCACGTGTATAGCAGGAACTGCAGGCAATGAATGGCCTGATCTTAGTCCAGCATGCTCTATGGGAGGGGGCAAGCTCACCTGTGTGGCCCAGGCCCTCCTGCTGCTTACCTGCTGATCTGGATAGAAGAGGCTGCAGGGTCCCTGTGCTTAGACATTGTCCTCCTTGGTTGAGGGTGGTTTGCAGCTGCAGAAGGTGCCTGGCTGTTCCTGGATGCTGAGCCTGGAAAGGGAGGGAGATGGAGGAGGAGGAGAAGGGCAGGATGACACTAGCTCAGTCCTCCCACCTGCATTCACATCACTGGTCGCCCTCGTGTAGGGGGATGTAATGACACACCTCTGCTTGCTGGCTACCGTGCAGCTCGTGCATAGCTCCTGCATTCTCATTTACAGCCAAGGCCGTCTTAAAGGGAATATGTCGCCAATTTTTTTTCTACTTATTAAATCAAGCCCCTGATCCATATGCTTTTCCTCTCAGTCGTTTTTATTTCCTGATTGTAGATTTCTCTATTCGGCCGTCTATATATGATTGTGGGGAAGACATTTTTGCTTGCACTGCTTTAACAACAGTCAGAGAGATACTTTACAGCAGCTTCATGCACATAGGATTCTTAAGACAGTTTCTGTCCAATAGACGTCTATAGGAGAGTTTTCACTGTGAAGGGAGGTGGGAGAGTGGGAGCTGTGACATCTCCTCTTGTGACTGGTGGATTCTGTTATCTGTACACCTTGGTGTCTCCTTTCAGTTTGACCCTGCTTTTACTGATAATGAGCACACTGCTGAAAAGCTCTGTAAACAGAGCAGGAAGTGTCAGACGATTATTAGGCCTAGTGGCCAAAGTGAAAACTGCAGGACTTAGGAATGATTAAAAAAATATTGAAAGTGATCTGGAAAATTAAAAAAAAATAACCAAAAATTCCTACAAAATGTGTTTAACATAAAAATGTGAGTTGAACAATAGTTCATTTTTTGATGACACATTCCCTTTAACAGCATTATGGGCCCCTGGGGGGAGCTGTGCACTGGGCCGCTGACCAACATAACCACTCAAAGGAATAAATATACACATTATCGATAACAAACTTATTACCTACAACACCACCCTATAGAGATCACAGAATTGTCAAACACTAACTCAGGAATAACCTACTACACCGATATATAGAGACCACATAGAGGTCAGACACCAGCTCAGGTATAACCTACAACACCACCATATAGAGACCACATAGAGGTCAGACACCACCTCAGGTATAACCTACAACACTGCCATAAAGAGACAACATAGAGGTCAGACACCAGCTCAGGTATAACCTACAACACTGCCATATAGAGACAACATGAGTGTCAGACACCAGCTCAGGTTATATAAACCTACAAACACAGCGTCTACCCTATAGAGACCACATAGAGGTCAGACACCAGCTCAGTTAATAACTACAAACACCGCCATATAGGACCACATAGAGGGTCAGACACCAGCTCAGGTATAACCTACAACCCCGCCATTAGAGACCACATAGAGGTCAGACACCAGCTCAGGTATAACCTACAACATTCCATATAGAGACACACATAGGGTCAGACACCAGCTCAGATATAGCCCTACAACAACCACACCATATAGAGACCACATAGAGGTCAGACACCAGCTCAGGTATAACCTAAACACCCATATAGAGACTACATAGTGGTCAGACACCAGCTCAGGTATAACCTACAACACCGCCTTATAGAGACTACATAGTGGTCAATACACTACGTGGAAATCCCTAAAGAAGCATTTATGCTATCTATCATACATGAAAAAACTTTGAGACTCTCGGTTCACATATTTTGATCAAAAGATGTTTAAGCTGCCACGACTTTCAACGTATCTCAAAAATTGGGCAGTCCTACCACTATCTGGACCTCTCAATAGAGCCAATTCACGGCCTTTCACTGGGTCAAACGACCTCCATTATACAGAGAGAAAAAAATAAGAAGAAACACACCAGACTTGCAAGCTGCACTTCTTATGACAGCCTGTGAGAGTGGGCGGGTGCAGAAACCCAAAATGGAGGCACCCCTTCCTTCCTGTGTTTTCTTATTTTTTTCTCTCTGTATAATGGAGGTCGGTTGTCCCAGTGAGAGGCCGTGGATTGGCTCTATTGAGAGGTAAGGATAGTGTAGGACTGCCTGATTTTGAGATCACGTTAAAAATCGTGGGCAGCTTAAACATCTTTTGATCAAAATATGTGAACCGAGAGTCTCAAAGTTTTTACATAGTGGTCAGACACCAGCTTAGGTATAACCTACAACACTGCCATATAGACACCACATAGAGGTCAGACACCAGCTGAGGTATAACCTACAACACCGACATATAGAGACCACATAGAGGTCAGACACCAGCTCAGGTATAACCTACAACACCGACATATAGAGAGCACATAGAGGTCAGACACCAGCTCAGGTATAAACTAAAACACGAATATAGAGACCACATAGAGGTAGATACAGCTCATGGTATATACCTACACACCGCCATATACAGAAACAGAGGGTCAGAACACCAGCTCAGGTTAACCTACAGGCACGTCATTTAGAGACCACATAGAGGTCAGACACCAGCTCAGGTTTAACCTACAACACACCATATAGAGACCACATAGAGGTCAGACACCAGTCAGGTATACCTCAACCACCTTAGAGACCTTAGAGGTCAGACCAGCTCAGGTTAACCTACAACGCCTATAAGAGCCACATAGAGGTCAGACACCAGCTCAGGTATAACCTACAACACGCCATATAGAGGTCACATAGAGGTCAGATCAGTAGGTATACCTCAACCACCATATAGAGAGCACATAGAGGTCAGACACCAGCTCAGGTCACCATCACATGACACTGACTACACTGATCCAATACAGAAGCAAAATAACCCCTGACATCCAGGGACTCACAGTAGACGTCTTCTCTGATCAGTCGTTCTCGGGGTCGTTCTTTTTCTCTCTTCTTCTCCATCCGGCCCAGACCAACATGGCGACTTCTCCCGGCCATAACTCGTCACCGCAGAATTTAAGCACAAACATCTTAGACTTCTCACTTTATCAGCACCTCCCTACCGATTTCTACCTCTGTTAGGCTAGGGCCACAGAGCACAGGACAAAAACCGTCTGAAAGCCAATGACTTCTTGTCCAATTCACGGCCGCGGCTTTTGTCACGTTTTGCGCAAAAAACATGGTCGGTTTTAGCTTTTTTTCCGTCAGCCTGTACAATTGAATGTATGAGAAACCAACGGAAAGACACAAAACGCCTGCGGTTTTAGGAACATGTTGTAAAAACCTCTGGCGTTTTATGTCTTTCTGTCAGTTTCCCATACATTCAATTGTACAGGCTGACGGTAAAAAAGCTAAAACCGACTACGTTTTTTGCGCGAAACATGATAAAAACCATGGCCGTGAATTGGCGCCATAAAACCAGTTGAAAAAAAATGTGTAGACTACAGGTCATTTTTTATATTAAAGTCCATGGGCTGCTGAAACGGTCAGTTTTTTGGCGGTTTCAAAAACGTAAAACTAAAAATCAGACTTGTTTTTGGGTAGAATAGCTTTGGGTACCCCCTTAAGTAAGTAAGTTCAGAGGACAACCGTGATGCACCCTGGATCCCACCTCAAAGAGCCGTCCCATCCACTCATTCACAAGTGGAAACTCTCAGACCCTTTATACATAGTCTTCAGCCCATCTGCAAACCCCCCTGACAGGCCGTATCTCAGAAGAGTGGACCAGAGGTAGTCATGGTTAACCCGATCAAAAACCTTGGCCTGATCCAAGAAGCCGGGATAGAAAAGTGGACAAGCACAGTAAGATAAGAAGGACAGAACAGGGAATTGTCTAAGGAAGAGAGAGAGAACAGTAAGCCATCTAGATTGTCCCAGGGAATCAAGGAGAGCAGTTACTGTGACCACCGCCCTGGGGCTGGAATCTAGAGGGAAAAGGCTATCAGAGATCAGATGGGCCACATGTATGAAAACTGTTTAGGTCTAAAACTCACTTTTTTGCCCATAGGTTACTATGGGCAAAAATTGAGTTTTAGAGCTAAACAGTTTCCATACATGTGGCCCTAAGGGAGAAGCAGGCCTGCCTGGATTGCCTCAAGCATAGCAAGGATAGCTAAAAGCCCTAGGGCTTGACCGCTGACCCAGAGGCTGAAGCCCGGAGTGAAATGCTGCTGTCAGCAATTGCTAGCGGAGCAATTAAAGTGTAAAAAAGAGAACTCTGAATGAGAAATTTGTCTGCCTGTGAAGTGTAACGTGCTAAAAGATTGGTGCCTTGAGTAAAGCCTGCAAGACCCAAGCTGAGGGTCTCTGTGGTTAATCCAGTGCTGGTGCACTACACCTTCCAACAATTCCCAACACCGGTAGGCCTGGCATCCTAATTACCGCTAACCTAAACCCGCACCACTTTACAATATTATAGGGAAAAAAAATAGGTGCAGAAAGTCCTGAACTCAAATTGTTTCACAAGTTCGGCTGAACCTTTGTTAAACTGTGCTGGGCCACATCAAGCAGCACTAAGCGCCACATCTTTCTATAACCTGTGTTCCTCTCTAAGGCCCCAGTTCTACTAGTGTAGTTGTAATATCACAGTCAATCTATGGACAGATGGGGTCGGTGTCTTCTAATCTGAAAAACACCTCTAAAGGCAGAAGAGAAGGGTCCAGTAGACAATGGGCTCCATTTCTGGCCTCTCCTTGTCCAATGTAGACAACACAAGGCGACTGGAGGAGAGGAAGAGTCTTTCCATGTATGTGTGATGTGAAAGTTACATAAATAACAAATGTTATTACACTGAAGACTTCTGGAACGTGATGAAATTATTTTTTATTCATGAAAGTTTATTGTGGCCGAATCCTCCAATTACTAGATGAGCAAGGGTTTCCCGCTTTGCTCGGCAAAGTACACCAGACAGTTCGAGGATAATCAAGATGTCGTCCACCTTATCCCCGGACATGCACTCGGTTATCATCTTTCTCAGGCAACGTGGGTCGTTCATGAAGGACATTTCCTCAGCTCCAGGGGTCGTCCCTGCCTTCATGAGACCATACTTGTTTACGAGCTGTTCTGTGAACCCAGGATGGATTTTAGGGTTGTAGCCCCGTTTTTTTCAGTTCATCCATGGTGTGATGGTAACGTTGCATCAGTTCGCATTTCATTTGCTCATCAACCTTGCCAGTCTCTGGACAGGTGGTCACCTGAAACCATAAAGAAAACTGGAACTGTCTGGTTTAGAAAATATTTGATACCCAACTAGTGAGTTCTAGGTTAACAGAAGAGGAATCCCTTGTGTACAATGGAGAAAGACTACAAAGAACATCTCTCCCCCTGGAGGACTCCACACATCCCTGTATTACATGGACGGACCATTCATTAGAATAGAAGCTATGCAATTCTCCATTCCTCCTGTGGTGGCGCTAATCTGTTATACAAGTAGATAAATGAGGTAGTAGTTTAGGTTTATAACCTGTGTGATCTTCTCTTTAATATTAGCCACACGAAATCCATAAAGACGTTGCTTTTCCGGGAAGACGGCGCACAGGATCTTACGGTCCAGCTGAAACGCCATCTCACCGACGATTTCCTTGCACTGCTTCACTTTTTCAGGGTCTGCAAAAGTTAAATTGTAAAATTGAGACACATTATTCACATTTACATTGCCAATATCTGGAGGCTTTCTCTATATAAATACCACTTTAATTTATATATGTTACATTGGATATAGCCCTGATTCTGTATTAAACTCAAGAGCTGCAGGAGCAATTCTTCTGGTTGTCATTAGGAACAGTCAATAAGCTTGTTGTCAGACACCCCCAGCAGCAGGGCAATTATAATGCAGAGGGCAATATGGTTCTCCTACATCATATTACTACGTAGAGCCTGATGAATGGACAAAAAATCACTATAGACACCTCTATACCACCGAGTTCCTTAGATCTGGGGCCATCTGTAATCTAAAATTACATCATATTATAACAAGTGCTTGGCCTACACATGGGATATTGTGGGAAATACATTATTGCTTAGGAGGGAGGTTTCCATGGCAAAATCTTAACTTGGCTCCTGGTTCTTTTTAGTTGTTGAAAGACTACAACTTTTACTGAACCTATGGCTTCAGGGCAGGCTAGGAGTTGTAGTTTTTCAACAGCTGGGAAGCAGCACGTTGGAGACCATAATGTTACCCAATCCATGCAGAGCTAAAAACCTAGACACTAAGGTGAAGGCATAGGGTGGAACACTCTCCTATAGAATTGGCTCCTTCTTCAGGAGATGATGACTTATGATGATTTATCAGGACCTCTGTCTCATTTGGGTCAAACAACCATAAGAAAGCCTAATCTTACCCTTTTGGGTTTTGTTCGCCTGCCTCGAAGGGGACACGCATCGAATCTTCTTCTCGTGGTCTCTCAAGGTATCACCTAGCTCCAGATTCTCCTGCATTAGACCCATCAGCTTACAGAGGTTGGTGTTTCCAATCAGTAGATGATGACTCTCTGCATTTATGCAGTCTGCATCCTCAGGCTTCAGAATATCTATTCCTTTGTCCATGATGTTACACTCAGACTCCTAGAAACACAGGTTTTGTAGTCTCGACTGCCAGGAATCAAGCTGCTGCCTCCAGCCAGATCCTCCTGGTAACTGTGTTGGAACACACAGGACCCAACATTCTGAGACCAATGGTCGGTGACCTAAGCGATGACATCATTGAGCTCTGAGAGTTCCGTGATGTCATCAGCTAGGACTCAAACATGGCACTACCCCTATAGTACAACCTGGTTGCTAGGGATGCAGGTGAGTCCATAGCAACCAGTCTGTCTATAATTGTCTCTTTGGTACAAGGAAGAATCACCAATGAGTGTGGGCCTCCATGACACAGAATTGCTCGTGATTTGCTGATTCCTATTTAAAATAAAAATAAAAATTTACACTCACCTCCCCCGTCATCCAGTGCTGCGGCGTCTATTGTCTCCCCAGTCTTCTGCTGATTGGCTGCAGTAGTCACATGTCACTGCCGTTTGGACACTCACTTCTAAACAGTGACGTCAGGCAGGGGCATGTAAATTTAGAATATATACGATGTAAAGAGTGTGAGAATGTATAAAGAGCTGTGAGAAATACATAAGTGGGAGGAACCCAGGGAGGTGGCTACGGGGAATATGGACAAATTAGAGGTATATACAAAGGAATAATGCGAGTGGAGAAGATTATCTAAAAGAGGAGACTTACCAGAAATGAAGATGAAGAAAGGGACTACTGGAATATAGAGCTCTGGTGTGTAAGAAGCGGCCGCGAGACCTTATGTAGTTGGTGTGATGGTGCTTTATACGCGCTGCCGGGCGCCCTAGTTCTGGTACAGACCAGAAGTTCGGGAAGCGAAAGTTGGCACATGTGCAGTGGCACACGAGCACCTAATACTGGCAAAGAAAGAAAACGATGTATTAAGTAACGGAGAAGGAGAGGGGTGTATAAAGTGCATTAACTGATTGCACACCATTGTTTTTCTAATGAACTTCTCCATAAGTTTGATGTGTTACATAACCCTCTTCCCATTGGAAAAAATAAAGTTGGATCCAAAATGGCCAACTTCAAAATGGCCGCCATAGTCAACACCCATCTTGAAAAGTGTTCCCCCTCCCATATATTAATGTGCCACAAACAGGCAGTTGATATCACCAACCATTCCCATTGTATTTAGGTGTATCCATATAAATGGCCCACCCTGTATAAAAGAGGGATATAACAGACATGTTAGGAAGTGGGAGAAGAAAGTAATGAGAGAAAATAGGTGGAATAGGGAAGGATGGAAGTGTAGAAAGAAGGAAGGAGAGGGGGAATGTATCGTGGATAGATGGCTATAAATGATAGGGTTAAAGGTGGATGTAATACGTGGTAAGGATGTTATGATGAATGAGTGGAGTAGAAAGGTAATGGATAACAGACAATAAGATAGGAAGAATGAATAGGGTGGCAAAAAAGAGAGGAAGGCTGAAGAAGAAGGAAGCCCCTCGCATTAGTGTGTATCCGCCCATCTAACCAGCACGGCTGTGTTGGCGGCTCCAAGTAACATGGACTTTTGATACAGAGGACTGCTGCTTCCCTTAACTCTGAAAGGCTGAGTGTCACACAGGCATACCTCCCAACTTTTAGAGATTGCAAAGAGGGACACATCAGGCCACACCTCTAATCACACCCAAACACATGACATCACACCAAGACACGCCTCTAACCACGGTTAAACACATACATGCCAACTTTTTAGACAGCTAAAAAGGGACACTTTTCAGATTGCATTGTGTCCAATGATGAAATATTAAAGGGGTTGTCTAATCTCAAAGTTTCATAGGATGCATGAATGAAATAATGCTGCCTTGTTCTGTCACGTCCTGGTCAAGCTGTCTGTAATTAGCATATGAGCTCCGTGTACTCAGACTTCACTGTTTATTAGTCTAGATTAGCTAAATTACCTTCTCTGAGGTCCAGAGAAGCTTCTGAGCTAATGTAAACAGTAGAGTAATTACTGTCTTTTGTTTGAATGATCAGATAACACACAAACTCTCACTGTGGGCTGCAACCTGTGTGATGACATCACTCCCTGCTATCAGATAGAACAAACAGCAGGGGATAAGGAATACACAGGTCGGTCACTTAGGGAACCAGAGAGTGCACTGATAAAATCAATTGCAGCTCCCTAACAAAAAAAAATTAACAAAGCAATATATTTTAAAAACGTCTTCATTTAGTGTTCCCTACATTTTGAAAGCTACTTTTTGTAGTGAGACAACCATTTAAATAAGTTGTTATGTAATATACAGCGAGGAAGCAATCAGATACTTTCTACAGCAAGAGAGTCAGTTTATTGACACAAATCTATTTCCCAAATGAAAAGATGGACATTTATACAGATAAGAGTGACAGAGGGACAAAGGTTAAAAATAGGGACTGTCCCTCCAAAATAGGGACACTTGGTAGGCATGCACAGGTTAAAAATTGAAAATGTTTATGTGATGCCCTAATAGTCGATAATGTGTTACATGTACGTGAAATAAGCGAAAATCCATTGGCCTATGCTTCTGTCTGTTAATTGCTTTTTTCCCTCCCTCTTTCTTCTCACATACTCTCTCTGGCTCATTTCTCCCTGGACCAACTATGTCTAATTCAGCTTCCCTGGAATTTCCATTGGGGTCAGTGAGAGGTTCCCCAAGCTGCTGCCGCGGGTTCTCCAACTTATTGCTGCAGGTTCCTCTTTCGGTTTCCCCACCGCATGACTGGGTTTTCCCAGGAAGGGTTCAAGCACCAGCGGGGTCACCTCCTTGCCTTCTGCTTCCTTTTTCCTTAGGAAGGTCGTCTCTGAAGGTGGAGGTTTGAAGGTTGATGGGGGACTCCAGCTGTATGATTTGCCCTATGATCATCCCTCTCGGGTCACCAGTATCACTCGTATATTCGTCTGTTGACTATGGGAGTGCCGTCTGCAGCACCTCCTGCTGCGCCAGGATCCTGCTGCTGACTGCCTGAGATACTTGCCTGGGATTACTGGGAATCTGTGAGGAACTTCATGGAATTTGTACACCCTCCATCTCTCCGTCTTCCAGCTTCCATCCCCTCTTCTTCCTAACCTGGACCTGCTAGTTGTCAACCATTTGTGAAGCTAAATCCAAAAGGAGAGTCTGACACATGCTGCCAGTTAGTTAGTTGGGTTCAGGACTTCAACAGTTCTGTCAGTTTGTTCTGAGTTGTTCCAGGGTTCTCCATCACCAATATCAGCTCCTCCACCAGCCCACATACAATATCAGCTCCCCCACCAGCCCACATACAATATCAGCTCCCCCACCAGCCCACATACAATATCAGCTCCCCCACCAGCCCACATACAATATCCGCTCCCCCCACCAGCCCACATACAATACCCCCCCACCAGCCCACATACAATATCCGCTCCCCCCACCAGCCCACATACAATATCCACCCCCCACCAGCCCACATACAATATCCGCTCCCCCCACCAGCCCACATACAATATCCATCCCCCACCAGCCCACATACAATATCAGCTCCCCCCACCAGCCCACATACAATATCCGCTCCACCACCAGCCCATATACAATATCAGCTCCCCCACCAGCCACATACAATATCAGCTCCCCCCACCCGCCCATATACAATATCAGCTCCCCCACCAGCCATATACAATATCAGCTCCCCCCACCAGCCCATATACAATATCAGCTCCCCCACCAGCCCATATACAATATCAGCTCCCCCACCAGCCCATATACAATATCAGCTCCCCCACCAGCCATATACAATATCAGCTCTCCCCACCAGCCCACATACAATATCAGCTCCCCCCACCAGCCCACATACAATATCAGCTCCCCCACCAGCCCATATACAATATCAGCTCCCCACCAGCCATATACAATATCAGCTCCCCCCACCAGCCCAAATACAATATCCACTCCCCCACCAGCCCATATACAATATCAACTCCCACCAGCCCAAATACAATATCACCTCCCCCACCAGCCCATATACAATATCAGCTCCCGCACCAGCCCATATACAATATCAGCTCCCCCACCAGCCCACATACAATATCAGCTCCCCCACCAGCCATATACAATATCAGCTCCCCCCACCAGCCATATACAATATCAGCTCCCCCACCAGCCCACATACAATATTAGCTCCCCCACCAGCCCACATACAATATTAGCTCCCCCACCAGCCCATATACAATATTAGCTCCCCCACCAGCCCATATACAATATCACCTCCCACCAGCCCACATACAATATCCTCCACCACCAGCCCACATACAATATCCGCCCCCCCCCCCCCCACATACAATATCAGCTCCCCCCACCAGCCATATACAATATCAGCTCCCCCACCAGCCATATACAATATCAGCTCCCCCACCAGCCCACAATATCAGCTCCCCCACCAGCCATATACAATATCAGCTCCCCCACCAGCCATATACAATATCAGCTCCCCCACCAGCCCATATACAATATCAGCTCCCCCACCAGCCCATATACAATATCAGCTCCCCCACCAGCCCACATACAATATCAGCTCCCCCACCAGCCCACATACAATATCAGCTCCCCCACCAGCCCATATACAAAATCACCTCCCCCCAACCGCCCAAATACAATAACCACCACAAAGTTTCTCTTGGTCATGCATCTCCCCACTTTCTAAAATAAACGCCACAATAAACACAAGCAAGAAAGTAAAAGTTAAACCTTCTTATTACAGGGTCAGGGACAGGTGTGCACTCACTCAAGACTATGCTGCCATTATACAAACGCCTATATAACCTACAATACCACCATATAGAGAATACAGAGTAGTCAGACACCAGATCAGGTATAACCTGCAACACCGCTATATAGATACCACATAGTGTTCAGACACCAGCTCAGGTATAACCTACAACACCGCCATATAGAGACCACATAGAGGTCAGACACCATCTCAAGTATAACCTACAACACCACCATATAGAGACCACTTAGAGGTCAGACACCAGCTCAGGTATAACCTACAACACCACCATATATAGACCACATAGTGGTCAGACACCAGCTGAGGTATAACCTACAACACCGTCATATAGAGACCACATAGTGGTCAGACACCAGCTCGAGTATAACCTACAACACCACCATATAGAGACAACATAGTGGTCAGACACCAGCTCAGGTATAATCTACAACACTGCCATATAAAGACCATATAGAGGTCAGACACCAGCTCAGGTATAACCTACAACACCGCCATATAGAGACCACATAGAGATCAGACACCAGCTCAGGTATAACCTACTACACCACCATATAGAGACCACATAGAGGTCAGACACCAGCTCAGGTATAACCTACAACACCACCATATAGAGACCACATAGAGGTCAGACACCAGCTCAGGTATAACCTACAACACCACCATATAGAGACCACATAGTGGTCAGACACCAGCTCAGGTCACATCACATGACAGTGACTACACCACTGATCCAGCATAGAAACAAAATAACCTCTGATATCCAGGGACTCACAGGAGACGTCTTATCTGATTGTTCTCTTCTCTGATGAGTTATTCTTTTTCCCTTTTCTTCTTCAGCCCATGATGACTTTTCCCGGCCACCACTTATCCCTGCAGATTTGGACACAAATATCTTAGAAATCTCACTTTTCCAATACCAAGGGTGGAAAGAGGACTTCCCCCTGGAGCTTGTGCTATGGCTATAACCTGTGCCCTCAGAATCATATTACCAGGTAGGCAGGTAGACAAAGCACCAAATAGGTAGGTAGGCAAGGCACCAGGCACGTCAGTAAATGGGCAAGGCCCCAGGTAGCTAGGTAGCCCCTAATTAGATAGGTAGTTGGATACGTTGGTAGGTCCTAGATAGGTTGGCCAGCCTCAGTCAGGCCCAAGTTAGGTAGATAGTTACGCCTCAAGTAGAAAGGTAGGCAGCAGGTGGGCCACAGGTAGGTAAGTACAAAGCCCCCAGGTAAATAAGTAGGCTCCAGTTAGATAAGTAGATAAGCAGCAGTTAGGCTGGTGGGCCACAGTTCAGTAGGTTGTAGATAGGTGATGGTGGGCCCCAGTTAGGTAGGCTGTAGGTAGGTGATGATGGGCCATATTTAGGCAGGTGATGGTGAACCCCATTTAGGTAGGTTGTTCCCAAGCAGGTAGGTGATTGGCCCCAGTTAGGTAAGCTGTAGGTTTGTGCCCTACAATGTCCCCCATGTGGCGGTGGCATTACCTCCAGGGCCCAGTCCAAGGCAGACCTGTGAAGTGTAACGTGCTAAACGTTTGGTGCCATGAGTAAAGCCTGTAAGTAGAGATGGGCGAATTTCCCGAAATTCGTTTCGTTCACTTCGCCGAATTTCTCGGCAAAAAATAACTTCGTTCCGAATTACTTCGGGACGAATCACGTTAAAAAACAGCTATTTCCAGGCTGCACAGAGCCTGCAGGGTGCTGTAGAACGTTGTGCCATGCTTAAATATGCAGAGGGAGCTAGCTTTGGTCTTCATACAATGTTGTGTTTTAGTATGACACGCACATGACTGCTGCCGCTCTTAGAATCGCTTCACTATAAAATTCCCTGGGCACTTAAGAGGGCAAAACTGACCAAAAAACTGAGCGGGAATGTAGCCTGATAAAGTCATGCCAGCGAAAGCTGGAAAAAAACAAGCTGAGAGCTCAGGTGGCAACATTAGTGACAGAGTGTGGGGGTGACGGTGGCAGCCACAGCAGCATGAGGTCAGGCAGTGGCACAATGACATTCTGGAGGTGGCAAAACACGAGGAAGCCACAGAGTGGCACAATGACTGAGAGCGGAGGTCACGGCGGCAGCAGCATGAGGTCAGGCAGTGGCACAATGACACAGTGTGGATGTCACGGCAACAGCAGCAGCAGCAGCATGAGGTCAGACAGTGGCACAATGACACAGTGTGGATGTCACGGCACCAGCAACAGCAGCATGAGGTCATAGAGTGGCACAATGACAAATTCTGGAGGTGGCAAAAAAAGGAGTAGGCCACAGAGTGGCACAATGACAGAGATTTGAGGTGACGGCGGCAGGAGCAACAGCATGAGGTCAGAGAGTGGCACAATGACAGAGTGTTGAGGTGGGTGGCAATACCAGTCCCTGGTAAAGATGGTTGGTGGCAGATGGAGAAACTATCAGCAGATGTGTGGCATCAGGCGGGTGGCGCATCAGAATAGTGGCTGAGGCAAGGTAGTTTTGAACCCAGACTCATTTCCACATTTTTGGGTGAGGCGTCATGGCTGATGTAGTCTGACGCCTAAGGCATTGGTGTGTGGAAATCCTGGCCGATCCACGCCTGAGGCAAGCCAGGTGTAGAACTGCGTGACACCGCTGTGCCCTACACATGTGGTATGATGGAGCAGTACTTGTGGAGGCTGAGATGGTGGTGGTGGTGGAGGAGGAGGCGGCGGACTTTGGCGCAGGAGACGCAGTTTGACAACGTGGAGGGGAAAAACGGCGTCTCCTCCTAGTTGTTGGTTTTGCCTGGCTGGAAGCCCCATTCACCCAGTGGGACATAAAGGACATGTACTGGCCCCTGGGCCTAGTTACGCTCCAGACGTCGTGCTGCCGTGCACCTTGGAACAAACCGATAAGCTCATGGACTGACCCACCTTCTGTTCTACATATTTATGAAGTGCTTGGTACTGCCTTTTTGGAAAGAAATTACGGCTTTTGGGAAATCTCCATCTCGGGTCGGCACAACCATTAGTTCTCTGAACGGTGCAGAGTCCACCATTTGGAAAGGGAGGGACTGCAGTACAACAACTTGGACAGGGGCACGGTCCCGCTGCTGCACCTTAGGATGGTTGGACGCATACTGTTGTCTCTTTTTCAATCGCCTCACTGAACGACTGCTGGCGCCATGAGTAGCGAGGAGCAGGAGCTCTGGGGCCGGAGATGATGTCAAAGAGAAACAGCTGCCTTCTGCAGAGGTGGTGGAGCCTTGACTGGCTGCATTGGGCATGCGTGCCACTGGGCGCTGCTGCTGCTGTTGCTGCGGCGGCAGGATGGACCACCACATCTGAGCCACGTTTCTCCCAGGGCCGTGGTGCCAACGTTAGCTCCCTGGCCACGCTTCACTTTCTGCTTACAGATTCTACATATACCCTTTTAATCGGCTCCGCCGGTGTCTTAGCCAAGAACTGCCACACCGCCAAGAACCGGATTTTACCGCCAACGCTCCGCACTGAGTGACTACTGCCGCCGCTGCCTCGCTGAGCCCCTGTGCTGCTACTTTCTTGGACCTGCGAAGCGGGTTTTTTACCCCGTGGCTGCTTGGCTCCCGACCTCACACTGCTGCTATCCTGCTGACTCACGGCCACAACGCCCCATTTTTTTTGCTGGCTGCGCCGCTGCCTGACGCGCAAGCTGACGCCCTCTTCTCCTGACGATGATAAAGCCCTTGCCTCACCCCGGTCCCATGCGGTCGGCTACATCATCATCTATTTGTGTTTCATCGTCATACTGTCCTCATCACCGGTCTTGGTATGCAGGGGCGGGACCCCTCACAACATGACCTCCCATGCCACTCTCCACATCTATACTTTGCCGCCTACTGCAAGAAGCAGGGTTTATTGGCCCCATTTCTTCGCTGCCAAGTAGCTGCTGACTGCCCTCCTCAAATTGTTCATCCTCGCTATATAGTGGCACTGAGCCCAGACCACATAGTAGATCTCTGGCTGAGGGAACCAGATGGGACAGAGGCGGGCTGAGGACCTGTCAGGGCTGCTGACCCGCTACCGGGCCATGCCAACTACGGGTTGGGTCTGGGGTTCCCACCGACTCTGGGCTGGGGTTCAGATGTCATCGGGGAGGAAAGAGAATGACCTAGTCAACCAATCAAGAACCCTTGGGTTGGTAGTCAGCACACGGGCCCCTAGATGACAGCGGCAGTTGTGGCCTCACCGAGTGACCCCTCTGCGACGTCCCCTTGCTGTGCTGCGACCTGGGCCTGCTCCAGGAATGTTTGTGCCTCTGCCCCTCGCAGGTGAAGAGCCTTCCACCTCTCTGTCTGACATACTGTTTGTTCTAAAATGTACAGACACTGTTTGATGATGATAACTGTATAAAGATAAATATACACCCTGTTTTTGACTCCAAAAGAACCCAGTAACAAGCTTGGGTAACCCTTGGATATAAATAGCCGCTCCACAAATGGCCAGGAAAAATTTACTTGTATGTTTCCGTTTAAAAAACTCTGTGTGTTTTACTGAATATAAAAGCACAAACAGGCTTAATTAACCTTCGGACATGAATTAGGCTACAGAAAAATATATATATTTTGGCGTTTAAAAAGAAGGTTATTTTTTTCAGCACACCAGCAAAAAAACGCTTAATTAACCCCTGGATGTAAATTTCGCCAAAGAATTGAGCCTCACCCAAAATAGTTGCTTTGTAGCGTGTTACAATTGCGTGTTTTCCTACGCCCCCCACAACAAGAGATTACAGTTGTAATTAGCCTTTGCTTGTGAATTATGCTACAGGAAAAAAAATATATTATTTTTGGGGTTGAAAAGACGGTTTCTTGGGGTCAGCACACCAGCAAAACAACGCTTAGTTAACCCCGGGATGTACATTGCGCAATAGAATTGAGCCGCCAAAAATGAAGTGGTCTTTGTATTGTAAAAACGCTGTTTCTTTCAATGAATACAACAGGAATGGCTTAGATCCCACTTGGATATTAATGTATATGCGCTGCAGTGGACGCACACTGGATTTCAGATCCAATACCCCAAAAAATTAGAAATAGAACATTAAAAGAACAGTCTCTGAGACAAGCTGAGACACCCCACAGAAATCGCTGTATAAAAATCAACTCTTCAGTAAGAGCTATCAGCCGCGGCAGCACCTTCCCTGATCAGTACAGTGAGAGGAGTGTGAGCTCCCGGCGTCGAGCCCGGACTTATATAGTGCGGTGACGTCACAGAATCCCGCCGGTCCCTGATTGGCTTCATCTCTGCACATGTCATGCAGGCTATGCCCTTCTTCCTCCAGAGTGCTTTGCCCCTTGTAACGCCATGTGCTCGCAGCCATTTTATCAATCAAAAGCACACTTCGTTCACCCGAAGTACCCCAAACTTCGACTTCGTTCAGAACCGAAGTTTTCCTGAAATTCTAAACGAATTCCACTTCGTTAGAATCAATTCGCCCATCTCTACCTGTAAGACTCAAACTGAGGGTCTCTGTGGCTAATCCCGTACTTGGTGCACCACACCTCCCTGCAACTCCCAACACTGGTAGGCCTGGTGTCCATACATACCCGCTACACCTCAACCCTGCACCACTTTACAATAGTATGGTTAGGAATAAGGTTACAGAAAAATAAAATTAGCTTTTGTGCTGGGTCACATCAAGTAGCACTAAGCGCCACAGCTTTCTATAGCCTGTGTTCCTCTCTATGACCTCAGTTCTACTAGTGCGGTTGTAATATCACAGCCAATCTATGGACAGATGTGGCGGGTGTCTTCTAATCCTAAAAGCCCCTCTAAAAGCAGAAGAGAAGGGTCCAGTAGACAATAGGTTCCATTTCTGGCCTCTCCTTGTCCAACGTAGACAACACAAGGCGACTGGAGGAGAGGAAGAGTCTTTCCATGTATGTGTGATGTGAAAGTTACATAAATAACAAATGTTATTACACTGGAGACTTCTGGAACGTGATGAATTTTTTTTTTTATTCATGAAAGTTTATTGTGGCCGAATCCTCCAATTACTAGATGAGCAAGGGTTTCCCGCTTTGCTCGGCAAAGTACACCAGACAGTTGAGGATAATCAAGATGTCGTCCACCATGTCCTCAGGCATGCACTCGGTTATCATCTTTCTCAGGCAATGTGGGTCGTTCATGGAAGACATTTCCTCAGCTCCAGGTCTCATCCTTCCCTTCATGAGACCATACTTGTTTACCAGCTGTTCTGTGAACCCAGGATGGATTTTAGGGTTGTAGCCCCGTTTTTTCAGTTCATCCATGGTGTGATGGTAACGTTGCATCAGTTCGCATTTCAGTTGTTCATCGACTTTGCCAGTCTCTGGACAGGTGGTCACCTGAAACCATAAAAAACTAATTCTGAGCAAAAAGAGAAATCCTTGTGTACAATGGAGAAAAACTACAAAGAACATCTCTCCCCCTGGAGGACTCCACACATCCCTGTATTACATGGACGGACCATTCATTAGAATAGAAGCTATGTAATTCTCCATTCCTCCTGTGGTGGCGCTATCTGTTATATAAGTAGATAAACGAGGTAGTAGTTTAGGTTTATAACCTGCGCGATCTTCTCTTTAATATTATCCACACGATATCCATAAAGACGATGGTTTTCCGGGAAGACGGCGCACAGGATCTTACGGTCCAGCTGAAACGCCATCTCACCGACGATTTCCTTGCACTGCTTCACTTTTTCAGGGTCTACAAAAGTTGAATTGTAAAATTGAGACAAATTATACACATTTACATTGCCAATATCTGGAGGCTTTCTCTATATAAATACCACTTTAATTTATATATGTTACACTGAATATAGCACTGATTCTGTATTAAACTCAAAAGCTGCAGAGCAATTCTTCTGGTTGTCATTAGGAACAGTCAATAAGCTTGTTGTCAGACACCCCCAGCAGCTGGGCAATTATAATGCAGAGGGCAATATGGTTCTCCTACATCATATTACTACCTAGGGCCTGATCAATGGACAAGAAATCACTACAATATATATATGAATACAGTGGGGGGAAAAAGTAACCAATTGTGCAAGTTCTCCCACTTAAGAAGATGAGAGAGGCTCCTGTAATTGACATCATAGGTCGACCACAACTATGAGAGACAAAATGAGAAATCAAATCTCGAAAATAACAATGTCTGATTTGTAAAGAATTTATTTGAAAATAATGGTGGAGAATAAGTATTGGTCCCCTACAAACAAGCAAGATTTCTGGCTCTCACAGACCTGTAACTTGTTCTTTAAGAGGCTCCACTCATTACCTGTCGTAATGGCTCCTGTTTGAACTTGTTATCAGTATAAAAGACACCTGTCCACAACCTCAAACAGTCACACTCCGAACTCCACTATGGTTAAGACCAAACAACTGTCGAAGGACACCAGAAACAAAATTGTAGCCCTGCCCCAGGCTGGGAAGACTGAATCTGCAATAGGCAAGCAGCTTGGTGTGAAGATATCAACTGTGGGTGCAATAATTAGAAAATGGAAGACATATAATCTCCCCCCATCTGGGGCTTCACACAAGATCTCACCCCGTGAGGTCAAAGTGATCAAAAGAACGATGAGCAAAAATCCCAGAACCACACAGAGGGACCTAGTGAATGACCTGCAGAGAGCTGGGACCAATGTAAGGCTAGCATCAGTAACACACTACACCGCCAGGGACTCAGATCCTGCAGTGCCAGACGTGTCCCCCTTCTTATGCCAGTACATGTCTGGACCCGTCTGAAGTTTGCTAGAGAGCATTTGGAAGATCCAGAAGAGTATTGGGGGAATGTCATATGGTCAGATGAAACCAAAGTAGAACTGTTTGATAGAAACACAACTCGTCGTGTTTGGAGGAGAGAGAAGGCTGAGTTGCATCCAAAGAAAACCATAAGTACTGAGAAGCATGGGGGTGGCAACATCATGCTTTGGGGCTGTTTCTCTGCAAAAGGACCAGGACGACTGATCCGTGTACATGAAAGAATGAATGGGGCCACGTATCATGAGATTTTGAATGCAAACCTCCCATTAGCAACGGCATTGAAGATGAAATGTGGCTGGGTCTTTCAGCATGACAATGATCCCAAGCACACCGCCAGGGAGTGGCTTTATAAGAAGCATTTCAAGGTCCTGGAGTGGTCTAGCCAGTCTCCAGGTCTCAACCCCATAGAAAACCTTTGGAGGGAGTTGAACGTCCGTGTTGCCCAGCGACAGCCCCAAAACATCACTGCTCTAGAGGAGATCTGCATGGAGGAATGGGCCAACATACCAGCAACAGTGTGTGCCAACCTGGTGAAGACTCACAGAAATCGTTTGACCTCTGTCATTGCCGGCAAAGGAGATAGAACAAAGTATTGAGAGGAACTTTTGTTATTGACCAAATACTTATTTTCCACCATAATTTGCAAATAAATTCTTTCCAAATCAGACAATGGGATTTTCTGGACTTATTGTCTCATTTTGTCTCTCATAGTTGAGGTCGACCTATGATGTCAATTACAGGCTTCTCTCATCTTTTTAAGTGGGTGGCTGACTAATTGGTGGCTGACTAAATACTTTTTCCCCCCAACTGAACAACTGAACCAGCAAGGAATTCTGGGAGATTTCAGCTCTAAAACCCGCACCATTGTGAATGCAGCTCTGTAGTATGATAAGAATATAATATTAGCTATGTATGGAGCAGCAGGGCACATGCTTAATTGCATGAAGTTGTGCAATAAGTAAGAACACAGGTCTTGAGAATCCCATGTTAGTGACTGCTGGGGGCACTGCAATGGGGGGTCCTAACAATCAGTCATTTATCCTGTGGAGAGGTGATAAGTAACTATTGTGGCTCAACCGCAAGTAAGGAACCGGCTGATTTCAATTGTCATAATTATAGATTATATATAGGACATAGCATTGAGAGGTGTCACTTACCTGGGCGTGGACAGGGAGGTGATGGGAGCTCACATTTGACTAAAATATAAAAAGATGCCATTTAATCAATAAATGTCTAAGAGACCAGGGACAAGGCTATAGGGGCTGCAGAGATAACAGTCAAACTTGGGCCCTGGTGTCTCATGGACTTAAAGCCTCTCTGCCACAAGAGACGATACAAGTATTTTGAACAGCACACATTAGGAGGGGGCCCAGATACACATTTTGCATCGGGGCCAAGGAATTCCAGGTTATAGCTCTCACGAATGCAAAGGATCAAAAAAGATGTCTACAACATCAAGAATATTACTAAAAATCCTTAGATACTGGAATGTTCCTATATGTAAGGCTATGTTCACACGGCTTATTTGGGCACGTATTTCAGCCTGTAATTCGCGGCGTAAGGCGCGAATTACGGGCTGAAATACGGCCTAGTCATTACGGTAATCCACAGTTCTCATAGAGAACTATGGATTACGTCTCCTCTCCCCGCTCGGAGAATCCGCCGCGGGGGGAGATACATGACATGTCCTTGACTCGCGTCATATACGTGCCGCTGGTAATGATAGTCCCACCCCCGCTCCGTCCACACGGCGTAATTGCGGGGCGTAATTACGCCCCACAATTAAGCCGTGTGAACATAGCCTAAGAGGTTCTAGATCCAAGTGTATGTTCCCAGAGTCAATAGCATCTTCATTATGATTAGACACCTCTATACCATCCAGCTCCTTAGTTCTGGGTCTAAAATGACCTATTATAACAAGGGCTTGGCCTACACATGGGATATTGTGGGAAATACATTATTGCTTAGGAGGGAGGGTTCCATGGCAAAACCTTAACTTGGCTCCTGGTTCTTTTTAGTTGTTGAAAGACTACAACTCTTAGTGAACCTATGGCTTCAGGGCAGGCTAGGAGTTGTAGTTTTTCAACAGCTGGGAAGCAGCACATTGGAGACCATAATGTTACCCAATCCAGGCAGAGCTAAAAACCTAGACACTAAGGTGAAGGCATAGGGTGGAACACTCTCCTATAGAATTGTCTCCTTCTTCAGGAGATGATGACTTATGATGATTTATCAGGACCTCTGTCTCATTTGGGTCAAACCACCATAAGAAAACCTAATCTTACCCTTTTGGTTTTTGTTTCCCTGCCTCGAAGGGGACCTGCATCGAATCTTCTTCTCATGGTCTCTCAAGGTATCAACCAACTCCAGATTCTCCTGCATAAGACCCATCAGCTTACGAAGGTTGGCGTTTCTAATCAGTAGACGCCGACTCTCTGCGTTTATGCAGTCTGCATCCTCAGGCTTCAGAATATCTATTGCTTTGTCCATGATGTTACACTCAGAGACTCCTAGAAACACAGGTTTTGTAGTCTCGACTGCCAGGAATCAAGCTGCTGCCTCCAGCCAGATCCTCCTTGTAACTGTGTTGGAACACACAGGACCCAACCTTCTGAGACCAATGGTCGGTGACCTAAGCGATGACATCATTGAGCTCTGAGAGTTCCGTGATGTCATCAGCTAGGACACAAACATGGCACTACCCCTATAGTACAACCTGGTTGCTAGGGATGCAGGTGAGTCCATAGCAACCAGTCTGTCCATAAATGGCTCTTTTGGTACAAGGCAGATTTACCAATAAGTGTGGGCCTCCATGACACAGGGTTGTCTGTGATTTGCTGGTGCCTATTTAAAATAAAAAAAAATGTATACTCGCCTCCCCCGTCATCCAGCGTGGCGCCGTCTAGCGTCTCCCCAGTCTTCTGCTTATTTTTTCCCAACTGGGGGCATCAATGCTGCTGTCACTGATTGGCTGCAGTAATCACATGTCACTGCCGTTTGGACACTCACTTCTAAACGGTGACATCAGGCAGGGGCACGTAAATTTAGAAAATCCACAGCGCACGTAAAGATAATTCAAGATGATCTTTATATTTGTGAGTCCATAAATGACATTCAATCTGTGCATAATAAATAAAGACGAGACTTAGCAGTTCACTGCCGGAGGGTGCGGAGCTGCGGGGCCCGGCGCGTCCTGCCTCTTAAAGCCCGGGCAGGGGAGTTGATCTCGGGGGCCACCCAACAGCTACTGTACATGAGAATATTACTTGATAGTTTTTAGGCCTCTCGGATATAAATGTGTGCATGTAACTACATAATAAAGTGTACAAAACAGAACTGTATTGTGCAGTATACATCAGTCTTACAAGTCTGTCTGTCTCACGCTTATCACAGAGTAACATATAGAGGGACACATGGCTGAGTGGCTCAATCCGTATCTCCCTCCACCCACCAAAAGCCATATACAATATCCGCCTCTAAGTTTCTCTTGGTCGCGCATCTCACCACTTTCTAAAATAAACACCACAATAAACACAAGAAAGTAAAAGTGAAACCTTCTAATTACAGGGTCAGGGACAGGTGTGCACTCACTCAGATCTATGCTGCCATTATAGAAGCACCGATATAACCCACAATACGGCGATATAGAGACGACATAGTGGTCAGACACCAGCTGAGGTTTAACCTACAACACCGCCATATAGAGACCAAATAGAGGTCAGACACCAGCTCAGGTATAACCTGCAACACTGCCATATAAAGACCACATAGTGGTCAGACACCATCTGAGGTATAACCTACAACACGGCCATATAGAGACCACATAGAGGTCAGACACCAACTCAGGTATAACCTACTACACCACCATATAGAGACCACATAGTGGTCAGACACCAACTGAGGTATAACCTACAACACGGCCATATAGAGACCACATAGAGGTCAAACACCAACTCAGGGATATCCTACAACACCGCCATATAGAGACCACATAGAGGTCAGACACCAGCTCAGGGATAACCTACAACACCACCATATATAGACCACATAGAGGTCAGACACCACTCTAGGTATAACCTACAACACCGCCATATAGATACCACTAGAGGTCAGACCAGCTCAGGAGTAACCTACAACACCCATATATAGACCAATAGAGGGTCAGACCAGCTCAGGATAACCTACAACACCACCATATATAGGACCACATAGAGGTCAGACACCAGCTCAGGGATAACCTACAATACCCTTATAAAAGAGACACATTAGTGGTCAGACACCAGCTAGTGTATAACCTACAACCGCCCTATAGAGACCCATAGAGTTCAGACACCAGCTCAGGTAATAACCTAACACCACCAACATAGAGGTCAGACCCCAGCTCAGGTATACCTACAACCACTGCATAAGAGAACAAAATAGTGGTCAGAACACCAGGGCTGAGGTATAACCTACAACACCACCATATAGAGACCAACATAGAGGTCAGACACCAGCTCATAAACCTACAACCCGCCACATAGAGACCACATAGAGGTCAGACACCAGCTTCAGTATAACATACAAAAAACTGCCATATAGAGACCACATAGAGGTCAGACACCAGCTCAGGGATAACCTACAAAACCCAGATATAGAGACCACATAGTGGTCAGACACCAGCTCAGGTATAACCTACAACACCACCATATAGAGACCACATAGAGGTCAGACACCAGCTCAGGTATAACCTACAACACTGCTATATAGAGACCACATAGAGGTCAGACACCAGCTCAGGTATAACCTACAATACTCCTATATAGAGACCACATAGTGGGCAGACACCAGCTATAACCTACAACGCCGCCATATAGAGACCACAGAATGGTCAGACACCAGCTCAGGTATAACCTACAACACTGCTATATAGAGACCACATAGAGGCCAGACACCAGCTCAGGTATAACCTACAACAACGCCATATAGAGACTACAGAATGATCAGACACCAGCTCAGGTATAACCTACAACACCACCATATATAGCACCACATAGAGGTCAGACACCAGCTCAGGTATAACCTACAACACCACCATATAGAGACCATATAGAGGTCAGACACCAGCTCAGGTATAACCTACAACACCGCCATATAGAGACCACATAGTGGTCAGACACCAGCTCAGGTCACCATCACATGACACTGACTACAGCACTTCTCCAATATAGAAGCCAAATAACCTATGACATCCAGGAACTCACAGGAGACCTCTTATCTGATCATTCTCTTCTGATGAGTCGTTCTTTTTCCCTTTTCTTCTCCATTCCAGACCCCATAATGACTTGTCCCGGACACCACTCATCCCTGCAGATGTGGACACAAATATCTTAGAAACCTCACTCTTCCAATACCTCTCTCATGGTTCCCCATCTCTGTACCAATTTCTCAGGGTTGGGAGACTGGGTACAAGTCATAGATTAGAGGCCCAGTTTCCTAGATGGTTGGGAGGGGGGAAAGAGGACTTCCCCTGGAGATTGTGTTATGGCTATGGCCTGTACCCCTCAGAATCATATTACCAGATAGGTAGGTAGGCAAGGCCCTAGGAAGGTAAGTAAATGGTCAAGGCCCAGTTAGCTAGGTAGGCCCTAATTAGTTTGGATATGTTGGTAGGTCCTAGATAGGTAGGCCAGCCTAAGTCATGCTCAAGTTAGGTAGATAGGTAGGCCCCAAGCAAATAGGTAGGCAGCAGGTGGGCCACAGGTAGCTAGGTAAATAGCTCCCAGGTATATAATTAGGACCCAGTTAGATAAGCAGCAGTTAGGTTGGTGGGGCCCAGTTCGGTAGGTTGTAGATAGATGATGGTGGGCCCTATGTAGGTAGCACCCAAGTAGGTAGGTGATGTTGGGCCCGAGTTAGGTAAGCTATAGGTAGGTGTTGGGCCCCAGTTAGGTACAATGTAGGTGTGTGCTCTACTTTGCCCCCCATGTGGCGGTGGCATTACTTCCCGGGACCAGTCCAGGCCAGACCTGTAAAGTGTAATATGCTAAACGTTTGTTGCCATGAGTAAAGTCTGTAAGACCCAAACTGAGGGTCTCTGTGGTTAATCCAGTGCTAATGCACTACACCTCCCAACAATTCCCAACACTGGTAGGCCTGGTATCCACACATACCTGCTACACATCAACCCTGCACCACTTTACAATAGTATGGTTAGGAATAGGGTTACAGAAAAATAAAATTGATTCTGTGCTGGGCCACATCAAGCGAAACTAAGCGCCACAGCTTTCTATGGCCTCAGTTCTACTAGTGTAGTTGTAATATGACAGCCAATATATGGACAGATGTGGTCGATGTCTTCTAATCCTATAAAACCCTAATTCAGAAAAGAAGGGTCCAGTAGACATTAGGTTCCATTTCTGGCCTCTCATTGTCCAAAGTAGACAACACAAGGCGACTGGAGGAGAGGAAGAGTCTTTCCATATATGTGTGATGTGAAAGTTACATATATAACAAATGTTATTACACTGGAGACTTCTGGAACGTGATGAATATATTTTTTATTCATGAAAGTTTATTGTGGCCGAATCCTCCAATTACTAGATGAGCAAGGGTTTCCCGCTTTGCTCGGCAAAGTACACCAAACAGTCGAGGATAATCAAGATGTCGTCCACCTTATCCTCGGACATGCACTCGGTTATCATCTTTCTCAGGCAATGTGGGTCATTCATAGGTGACATTTCCTCAGCTCCAGGGCTCATCCTTCCCTTCATGAGACCATACTTGTTCACAAGATCTTCTGTAAACCGAGGATGGATTTTAGGGTTGTAGCCCCGTTTTTTCAGTTCATCCATGGTGTGATGGTAACGTTGCTTCAGTTTTGATTTCATTTGCTCATCAACCTTGCCAGTCTCTGGACAGGTGGTCACCTGAAACCATAAAGAAAACTGGAACTGTCTGGTTTAGAAAATATTTGATACCCAACTAGTGAATTCTGAGTTAATAGACGAGGAGTCCCTTGTGTACAATGGAGAAAGACTACAAAGAACATCTCTCCCCTGGAGGACTCCACACATCCCTGTATTACATGGACAGACCATTCATTAGAATAGAAGCTATGTAATTCTCCATTCCTCCTGTGGTGGCGCTATCTGTTAAATAAATAGATAAATGAGGTAGTAGTTTAGGTTTATAACCTGCGCGATCTTCTCTTTAATATTATCCACACGATATCCGTAAAGACATTGTTTTTCCGTGAAGACGGCGCACAGGATCTTACGGTCCAGTTGAAACGCCATCTCACCGACAATTTCCTTGCACTGCTTCACTTTTTCAGGGTCTGCAAAAGTTGAACTGTAAAATTGAGACAAATTATACACATTTACATTGCCAATATCTGGAGGCTTTCTCTATATAAATACCACTTTAATTTATATATGTTACATTGAATATAGCACTGATTCTGTATTAAACTCAAGAGCTGCAGGAGCAATTCTTCTGGTTGTCATTAGGAACAGTCAATAAGCTTGTTGTCAGACACCCCCAGCAGCTGGGCAATTATAATGCAGAGGGCAATATGGTTCCCCTACATCATATTACTACATAGGGCCTGATGAATGGACAAGAAATCACTACAATACATACATAGTATGTACAACAACTGAACCAACAAGGAATGCTGGGAGAGTTCAGCTCTAAAACCCGCACCATTGTGAATGCAGCTCTGTAGTATGATAATAATATAATGTTAGCTATGTATGGAGCAGCAGGGCACATGCTTGAGCGCATATAGACGTGCAATGAGTAGGAACACGGGTCTTGAGAATCCCATGTTAGTGACTGCTGGAGGCGCTGCAGTGGGGGGTCCTAACAATCAGTCATTTATCCTGTGGAGAGGTGATAAGTAACTATTGTGGCTCAACCGCAAGTAAGGAACTGGCTGATTTCAATTGTCATAATTATAGATTATACACAGGACATAGCATTGGGAGATGTCACTTACCTGGGCACGGACAGGGAGGTGATGGGAGCTCACATTTCGCTAAAATACAAAAAGATGCAATTTAGTCAATAAATATATAGGAGACCAGGGGCAGGGCTATAGGGGCTGCAGAGATAACAGTCAAACTTGGGCCCTGGTGTCTCATGGGCTTAAAGCTTCTTTGCCACAAGAGAAGATACCAGTATTATGAATAACATGCATTTGGAGGGGGCCCAGATACACATTTTGCATTGGGGCCCAGGAACTCCAGGTTATAGCTCTCACGAATGCAAAGGATCAAATAAATTGACTACAACATCAAGAATTTTACTAAGAAACCTAAGATACTGAAATGTTCCTATATATCAGAGGTTCTAGACCCAAGTGTATGTTCCCAGAGTCAATAGCATCTTCATTAGGATTAGACACCTCTATACCATCCAGGTATACCATAATAGGGGCTTGGCTTACACATGGGATATTATGGGAAATACATTATCCCTATGCTTAGGAGGGAGGGTTCCGTAGAAAAATCTTAACTTGGCCCCTGGTGCTTTTTAGCTGTTGAAAGACTACAACTTTTACTGAACCTGTGGTGTCAGGGCAGGCTAGGAGTCTTAGTTTTTCAACAGCTATGTAGCAGCACGTTGGAGCCCATAGTGTTACCCAATCCAGGCAGAGCTAAAAACGTAGAAACTAAGGTGAAGGCTTAGGTTGGAACGCTCTCCTATTATGTCTCTCTCTTTAGGAGATGATGACTCTGATTTACCAGGACCTCTGTCTCATTTGGGTCAAACCATCATAAGAAAATCTAATCTTACCCTTTTGGTTTTTCTTTGCCTGCCTGGAAGGGGACACGCATCGAATCTTCTTCTCATGGTCTCTCAAGGTATCCACTAGCTCCAGATTCTCCTGCATAAGACCCATCAGCTTACGAAGGTTGGCGTTTCTAATCAGTAGATGATGACTCTCTGTGTTTATGCAGTCTGCATCCTCAGGCTTCAGAATATCTATTCCTTTGTCCATGATGTTACACTCAGACGCTCCTAGAAACACAGGTTTTGTAGTCTCGACTGCCAGGAATCAAGTTGCTGCCTCCAGCCAGATCCTCCTGGTAACTGTGTTGGAACACACAGGACCCAACATTCTGAGACCAATGGTCGGTGACCTAAGCGATGACATCATTGAGCTCTGAGAGTTCCGTGATGTCATCAGCTAGGACACAAACATGGCACTGATCCTATAGTACAACCTGCTTGCTAGGGATGCAGGTGAGTTCATAGCAACCAGTCTGTCTATAAATGGCTCTTTTGGTGCAAGGAAGAATTACCAATGAGTGTGGGCCTCCATGACACAGAGTTGTCCGTGATTTGCTGGCGTCTACGTATAATAAAAATAATTTACACTCACCTCCCCCGTCATCTATCGTCTCCCCAGTCTTCTGCTTATTTTTTCCAACTGGGGAGGTCAATGCTGCCGCCACTGATTGGCTGCAGTAATCACATGTCACTGCCGTTTGGACACTCACTTCTAAACAGTAACGGCAGGCAGGGGCACGTAAATTTAGGAAATCCACAGCACATGTAGTGATAATTCAAGATGATCTTTATATTTGTGAGTCCATAAATTACAGTGGGTACGTAAAGCATTCAGACTCCTTAAAATTTTTCACTCTTTTTTTTTTGCTCATTAATGTACACTCTTTCCCCCCATCTTAAAAGAAAAAAACAGAAATGTAGATATTTTTGCAAATTTATTAAAGAAGAAAATCTGAAATATCACATGGTCATAAGTATTCAGACCCTTTGCTGTGACACTTATATTTAACTCACATGCTGTCCATTTTGTTCTGATCCTCCTTGAGATGGTTCTACTCCTTCATTGGAGTTCAGCTGTGTTTAATTAAACTGAGTGAACTTGATTAGTTAGGAAAGGCACACACCTGTCTATATAAGACCTCACAGCTCACAGTGCATGTCAGAGCACATGAGAATCATGAGGTCTAAGGAACTGCCCAAGAAGCTAAGAGACAGAATTGTGGCAATACATGGAAATCTCTAAAGAAGCATTTATGCTGTCTACAATACATGAAAAAAACTTTGAGATTCTTAGTTCACATGTTTTGATCAAAAAATGCTTATGCCACCCCGGCTTACAACAGGATCTCAAAGTGGGTGGCCCTACTCTAACTTTACCTCTCACTAGAGTCAAATTCAGACTTCTCATTGGGCCAACCGGCCTCCATAATCCAGAGAGAAAAATAAAAAAAGCACCAACCTTGCAAGCCTACTGCACTGATATAACAAGCTGTGGAGGTGGGCGGGGTGCAAGAGACCAAAATGGAGGCATCCATTCCTCCCTCTATAAATTAAAAGCAATATATGCCAAATATAACATATAGTTCTGCACAAAAAAACATTTCTGAAAAAACACAATGTGAACCTGGGTGCCACTGGCTTGGTTGCGGCATATATATACACGCATTCCAATACCAGTGGCACACCAACTGCTAAAAGGGCTATACAACACATGGAAACCTCTAAAGAAGCATTTATGCTATCTTTAATACACGAAAAAAACTATGAGATTCTTAGTTCACATGTTTTGATCAAAAAATGCTTGCCACCCCCGGCTTACAACGGCATCTCAAGGCGGGTGGTCCTACTCCTATCTTTACCTCTCACTAGAGTCAAATTCAGACTTCTCATTGGGTCAATCAGGCCTCCATAATCCAGAGAGAAAAATAAAAAAAGCACCAACCTTGCAAGCACACTGCACTGATATAACAACCTTTGGAGGTGGGCGGGGTGCAAGAGACCAAAATGGAGGCATCCATTCCTCCCTCTATAAATTAAAAGCAATATATGCCAAATATAACATATAGTTCTGCACAAAAAAACATTTCTGAAAAACACACTGTGTACCTGGGTGCCACTGGCTTGGTTGTGGCATATGTATATATACGCATTCCAATACCAGTGGCACACCATCAGCTAAAAGGGCTATACAATACATGGAAATCTCTAAAGAAGCATTTATGCTATCTATAATACATGAAAAAAACTTTGAGATTCTTAGTTCACATGTTTTGATAAAAAAATGCTTATGCCACCCCCGGCTTACAACAGGATCTCAAGGCGGGTGGTCCTACTCTATCTTTACCTATCACTAGAGTCAAATTCAGACTTCTCATTGGGCCCCAACCGCCTCCATAATCCCGAGGAAAAATAAAAAAAAAAAAACCAATTGCAAGATTCCACTGTTAAAAACGGGGGTTCGGGGGGAAAAACAAAAAGGAGGTCCCCTTTTTTAAAAAAGGCCTTTTTGGGGGTTTTGAAAAAAAACGGGTTAGGGGGGGTGGGGGGGGGGGGGGGGGGGGTTTGTGGGGGGGGTGGGAAAAAAAATGGAAAAAAAGCTTTTTTTTGGGGGGGGGGGGGGGGGGGGGGTGGCCCCCCCCCCAAAGGGGGCCCAAAACCCCAAAAAGGGGCCCCGGGGTGGGGGTTTGGGGGGGGGTGGGGGGGGGGGGGGTTTGTTTGGGGGGGCAAAAATGGGGAAAAGGGGGGTCCACATCAGACCTCCATAACAGAGAAAATAAAAAAACACCAACCTTGCAAGGCATACTGCACTGGATATAACAATGTGGAAGAAAACAGTGGCCTGCTCATACCTGCCATTCAATCCACAGTGACACACATGGTGCTGGCAGCATCATGCTATGGGGGTGTTTTTCAGCTGCAGGGACAGAGACGACTGGTTGCAGTTGAAGGAAAAGATGAATGCGCCAAGTACAGAGATATCCTGGATGAAAACCTTTCCAGACGCTCTGGACCTCAGACTGGGCCGAAGGTTCATCTTCCAACAAGACAATGACCCAAAGCACACAGCTAAAATAACAATGCAGCGGCTTCAGAGCAACTCTGTGCCCATTCCTGACCGGCCCAGCCAGAGCCCTGACCTAAACCCAATTGAGCAACTCTGGAGAGACTTGAAAATGGCGTCCACCGACGTTCACCATCCAACCTGAGGGAACTGGAGAGGATCTGCAAGGAAGAATGGCAGAGGATCCCCAAATCCAGGTGTGAAAAACTTGTTGCATCATTCCCAAGAAGACTGATGGCTGTACTAGCTCAAAAGGTGCTTCTACTCAGCTACTGAGCAAAGGGTCTGAATACTTATGACCATGGGAGATTTCAGTTTTTCTTGTTTAATACATTTGCAAAAATATCTACATTTCTGCTTTTTTTCTTTCAAGATCGGGGAGGCGGAGGGGCAGAGTGTACATTAATGAGCAAAAAAATGAACTTTTTTTGATCTTACAAAATGACTGCAATAAAACAAAGAGTGAAAAATTTAAAGGAGTCTGAATATCCCGACATGTTTCTACCTACCAAAGTTTCCTCAGGGGACTGGAAGGGTATGGGTTAATAGTATGAGTCATCTGTAACAGAAGGAGGAACACATAAAAGTTAAAAAGATCCTCCCCTTAATACTAAACACTTCTGCAAAGAACTATTCAAAAAAGATGTTTCTCAAAAGTAAACTTATCAAAAGATGAAGAAATAAAGAAGCAAGTCATTTGGACAAATTGGGGCATGTGGCTCCTCTTGTCCCTGGAGGGCTATGGTGTGCCGACTGTTAATGCAGTCTCAAGAACTGCGGTACCTATGGCAATAGAATTTGCATAACGAGCCTCCTCCCTTTCAAAGGCCCGGAGTAAATGATACTCATCACCCATGAGCTGCATATCAGAGACTGAAGTTTATTGACATGAATGCACAAATTTATAATCAAAAAGACGTCACAATGTCTGGAATCAGTTATCTCTTTCCTAACTCCTTTTGGCTTAGAAATATATTTATCATAATATCTAACATCCTGTTCTTGGCAATTATTTGGAAAAATTCTGTGAATAATAACAAATAATACTTCTGAGAAACACATGCAACATCCCATAATTTACGGAATTGTCCATTATTTTCTTACAACGAAAGGCCAAGGATTAGTTGAGCCAAAGGACAAATATGTTCTAATGTCTCATTCCTGGAATTTAAGATATACTCTTCTTCCAACTTTCTTTCTTGTTTGATAAGTGTAATTACTCATAGGATGCTTTAACAAAGCCAAGAAATGTAAACATATAAACATAAATTCTGGAACAAAGGTTACATAACTTTTTAACATCTGTAATTTCACAATCTCCAAGACACATTGTCCTGCCAATTAAACCACATCTATTTCTGATAACCAAAATAAAGTTACATAACATGTTATTCGGTTTATTCAAGAGACAGAAATACAATTAACCCCATAGTAGCTGCTCTTATAACGTGATACTTATACCTGCTGGCTCTTTCCCACCACACCGACCAGTTGCATATGATTCCGGGCAGTTTTTAAACATGTCCGCAGTCACATGACTCCATACAGACTTCCGGCCGCGTGACCGATGACGACTTTCGCCCATGTGATGCTGAAGTCGCAGAGACGCTGTATAATGCCTATAGCGTCTAATGTAACCTAGAGATGGTATGTAACACCTCTAGGAGGCGTGGTTATTGTACCTGAACGGCGCAGGTACTATACTGCAAGAATACAGCGCTGCCTCGCAGGACTATACTGAGCGTGATAGAAACACCCCCGGAGTAAATGGGTCTTGTAGGCAGCCATTATTATTCTATACATGCAGAACCACATTGCTTGCCAGACGTCAGGGTAAGTAAAGACTACAGTAATGAAATATGTAATTAAAGGTTGCAGCCAAATTTACTTGTTCATATATGGACACACTGGATGTACCCAGTGTGTAAATCCAGTAAGTCTCTTTCCTCAAAAGGTCATATTGCCTTTCCTCACATGGGGACGAACCATGTCAATACCCATAATTTTGAGGCCTGGTACACCCCTCCAGTCACATTCCAAATGTGTCTGGAGACAGGTGTATCCCTTTTGTTTCTAATATCGCCAAGGTGTTCCCTGATTCTACGTCGGAATTGGCGGATGGTTAAGTTGGAGTTAAACTGTATGAAATTTATCTTGAAAGTCAGCTTTCTATAATACTGGTATTTTTTGCTGCTTGATTTTTTTATTATTATTATTTTGGAGTTAAATTGTATGGAACTTATTATATTGTTATTTTTGTTAGCTTTATCTTTCTATTATCATTTTGTTTGTATTTTCTTTATTCACTGGGTTGTGTGGGTTTTTTTTGTTTTTTTTTCCAGGGATTTCTAGGAGTGGGTAGGAGGTTCGAGGTTCAGGGTCACCCTTGTTGGGGCGTTTACCCTGTAGTAGGTAGGGTCATAGTACCCAGGGCTTTCTCGGGAGAATTTTTTTCTCTTCTTTTTATTAATATTAATAAAGGTTACATTTTATAGTGGGATTCACTTTTTCAGTATTGCCTTTTGTGTAATTTTTTTTATTTTTGATTATCCAGATGATTATCTTAATTATTTAGGGTTAATTAAACTTTAAGTGGGAGTGCTCTAAAGGTTACACCATAAAACGCTACTCCAACTTCACCCGTAAGGACTGCACGGACCACGGGGAACACTGCAAACAAATCCAAAAATGAAAGGTAGATCCAGCGTCTTCCTTAAAAAGTATTCTTTATTCAAAGCCACAGTATATCCGTATCCCCACGGCACTGTTTTTCAGACGGTTTTGAAAACCGGCTGCAAACCAGCTGAAAACTTTTACATGGACCTTAATGGAAAATCCGTGCAGCAGTCCCCACAGCACGGATTTTCCACCCGGCGGTTTTTCAGACCGCCGGCCGCCCGAAAAACATAGAACATGTTCATTCTTCCGTCCGGTTTTTGAACGGAATCTGAAGATGTCTATGTGAAGGGGGAGGGCTTTTCGCAGAGAAAAGCCGTCCCCCTTTGGCCGTGTGCACGGCACAAAAACAGTGCAAATACTGGATAAACCGTAAACGGCCTCTTAAAAGCGATACAAAAACAAGCAGCAGTATCTGACGCGTTTCAGGTCTTTAGAACATAGACCCTTAGTTGTATTCTATTTTTGATTATCCAGATGATTATCTTAATTATTTAGGGTTAATTAAACTTTAAGTGGGAGAGTTATAAAGGTTAAAGCTTCCATTGCTAATGCAGATTTTTAAGTTCTTTTGTAGATGATTTTTGGTACCATCATGAGAGGAATCCACGGACTGGATATATGGGGCGACATGTATGTACGGGGTTGCAGCAGATGCCTGGCGTCTTTTAAGTGTGAAAACTGGCGCAGCCCTCTTCACTCTATTTGTAACCAGGCGCACTCCAGTATCAGGCGCATTACAGAGCGCCCACGGCACTTTGTAATGCGCCTGCGATCGGGGGGCGTGGTGGAGGCGTGTTGCACTACAACTGTACGAAGCCACTTAGGGCCACATGTATGAACCTGTTTAGGTCTAAAACTCACTCTCTTGCCTATAGGTTACTATGGGCAAAAAAGTGAGTTTTAGACCTAAACAGGTTCATACATGTGGCCCTAGAGCTTCAGTACGGCAAATCCAGGTGCATTATTGCTGGGACAGGTAGAGCACATCAAAAGTGGTTTCCCTGAGCCTGAAGTGTCGCTTTGTAGCTAGAAAGAGCTAAATCTATGACCCGCAGTAGAACAGGTTCATAGATTCAGGCGCATTCTGCACTACTAATGCTCACACAAAAAAATGGCGCCTGGGCGCCAAAATACATACGTGTCGCCTATTGTGAGGATGCAGTTAGGCAGTCACTGTAACACGCATCAAGAACTTCGGAACTGGGTCAAAGTATATGAAAAATAATGTGTTGGTTACACCAATGTACAACCTTTACCAACCAAGCCAACACTATAAATAAAATGAAAAAATAAACTATTTTTATTAATGAATATTAAAATAATCCAAAAATTAAAATATAATAAATAAGATGCTCCATGCACACAAGGAAGATAAATCCACTGTTCCAGAGAACAGCCGTAACAAAAGTATTTACATAACAGGATAACTTACAACGTTCCGACTTAAATCTTTCCCCTAGTTACAAACGGAGACTTATGAGGCATGCTGGCACTTGTAGGTATATTCTACAGCAGATAGTAGCTGTGCAACGACAAGTTCCAGCATGCCACAAAAGCACATGAGGTGAAAATGAGTTTAAATTTTCTTATCAGGGGCACAAACAGCAAAGCAAATGTAAAAACCATTCCCTGCACTATCCAAAACTAAAAACAAAAAAAAAATAACTTTTGTGCTGAGTTACATTTAATAAATATACCTTTTCTGACTTACACACAAATTCAACTTAAAGGGGTTGTCTCACTACATTGATTCATCTTACATCAGTCCTGGTTTCTTGGTTTCACTTTGAATTCAGGGGCGTGTTCACTGGCTTCTACTAGACTGCAGTAGAAGCCAGGTCTGTAGCTATAGCAACCAGTGCTGGCAGCCTATCAGGATAGATCACACAGGTCTGTAGCTATAGTGACCAGTGCTGGCAGCCTATCAGGAGAGATCAAACAGGTCTGTAGCTATAGCAACCAGGGCTGATGCAGCCTATCAGGATAGATCACACAGGACTGTACATATAGTGACCAATGGCACTATTCAGGAGAGATCAAACAGGTCTGTAGCTATATTGACTGAGGACTTGATGCAGCATGTCAGGGAAGGGATTATATAGGAATAGGAAGGAGCACTGATAATGGCCACATATTACAAATGCCTTGTTTTGCAAGATCTTTAAAGGGTTGTCTCATACATTGATTTGTGCTGTTTTCTTGGATTCATTTTGTAATTCAGGGAGGCGTGTTTACTGGCTTCTAACCTAGGCTGGCAGTAGAAGCCAGGTCTGTAGATATAGCAACCAGTGCTGGCAGCCTATCAGGAGAGATCTAACAGGTCTGTAGCTATAGCAACCAGTGCTGGCAGCCTATCAGGAGAGATCAGACAGGTCTGTAGCTATAGCAACCAGTGCTGGCAGTTTATCATGAGATATTGAACAGGTCTGTAGCTATAGTGACCTGAGGAGCTGATGCCGCCCATACAAGAGGGGATACCTAGGAATAAGTAGGACACTGCTAATGGACACATATTGCAATGGGACTTGTTTTTGCAAGATCTTTAACATAAAAAGAAGCAATCCTTGTAGCGAGACAACCCCTTTAAAAACAAACCTACAGTCCCTATCCCGTTCAACCCGGGGACTGCCTGTATACAAATGCATATTGAAATAATACAATACAAGTGAAAACATGATGGAAATAATGAATGCTTAACCAAAAATGTAAAGGGGCAATCACATGGGAACGTGCATCCCCAATGCACGTTTCGCCTGCGCTTTCTCAAGGGGTGTGAGGTATTGTATTTTTC